>CM053513.1:62528845-62759086 GCA_028627145.1 Eidolon dupreanum
TTTAAATATAAATTATTAATTTTCATCATAAGCACTTGCAAATGCCTTTAAAAAGGATGCACCATCAGAGGTGACAGGAACCACAGACCAGCTCAGGAGAATGACTGTTCTCATTCATTCATTTATTCATTTATTCATTTACTCCTTAAGAATAAATATTTAATAGTATCCACTCTGTGCCAATCACTTTGACACATGTTGTAAAAGATTCAAAGACCTTGTCCTCAGAAAGTGTAGCCTAGCAGGGCAATGAGACCATTTACAAATACTTAACTACAAAGGAGAGTGTGGTAAGTGACATGAGAGAAAGCAAGATAAGTGCTTAGGCTGTTGAGAAGAGAAAAGCTCAAGCTGGACAAACCTTGCAATACTTGATAGAGTAGGTGGTATTTGAATGGACACTTGATCAGAAACAAAGAGAAGAAGGTGCAGGTGAAGGGAATCATGTGAGCTAAGGGTCAAAGTGGAAACTCCTAGGGGAATTGCAGGTCTGGCTGGACTAGAGCAGCAGTTCTCAAGGTGTGGTCCCCAGACCAGCAGCATCACCTGAGAATGTGGTAGGAGTGCAAATTCTCAGGCCCAACTCTGGACTTACTAAATCATAAAATCAGGGAGTAGAGCCCAGAAATCTGGGTTTTATCTAGGCCTCCAGGTGATTCTGATTTCTGATGCATACGAAAGTTGGAGTGTGCCCTGCACAGAGAGGGGAGGAATAGTGGGAGTCAAATAAGGTACATATACTATACATAATTTGTAATTTATTTAATGTTCTGCCTCATTCCAAAAAGTGAGGTGAAAAGTGACAATGTAGGAAATTTGATATTTTAGTCAGTAGGCAGTGGAACAGGAATGGAAGAAAAAGGGCTGGAATCACATAACTAATTAAGTGACAGAAGCAGAATTCAGACTGACTCCCAAATTAGAAAGGGAGGAGGGCCAAGGCCAGAGGAGAATTTGGGGAAGGTGAGACCTGCCATTTCTGTCATCTCTCTTTCCTGTGTTTCTTAAACTCACGCTCTTTAAAGGGGTTAATGTTCAAGGACTCCTTCAGTAAGTCAGGGAATGCACAGGGAGAATTGTCTCATCTTCCATTAGTGAAAAATGGAGAAAAACGCACTCTGCCAAAACTGTGCTTTAAAAATGCCAATGGTTTCAATGACTGTGTCATAATTCTCAATTTTTAAGAGGGTTTAATGGTGATACTAATACCTAAGGTTATTATTTCCCTTCAAAAATGATATTTATTTATTAAATAATGTTAAATATTCCTTTTCTCTTTCAGAGCCAAAGACTCTGTCAAACACTTTCATGTTGAATATACCGGATATTCTTTTAAATTTGGTTTTAATGAATTTTCATCTTTGAAAGATTTTGTCAAGCATTTTGCAAATCAGCCTTTGATTGGAAGTGAGACAGGTAAGCTATGAATTTAACCTATGAAACATTGTTTCAGAATGGAGGAAATGCAAGGCAGATATCAATTAAATACTGTCACTTCTATTGAATTATGTGCATGTGACATGCAATTGAAATATTTTTTCCAATTACTGTGCACTATCCTACATTAATCATTATATATATCATTATTTCAATAATATCTTTAGAAGAAAATATGCTTTGCACAAAGTAGATCATTTTTTCAGAATGTTATTTAAAGGATTGATTAAAAGTACATAATTTCTTTAAAATGAACTATTCACTTTAAAATAATATATATAATAAACAAAGGAAGAACAAAGGTAAGGACAATGTTTTAATTCTTCATAATTTTAGGTATGGGTAGTTTGCATATCAGGGATACCCATGAAAGATAATTTTGAGCATTTTAAAAATAAATTCATATTTAAATTTCCATAAAGATCACTAAATATTGAAAATATCAACTTGCAGTTGCTCTCCTGAGCAATTTCTTCATTTCATCATAAAATATGTTTCTCTTGTTTTGGTTTCTCCTAAGTTTTTAAACTGTACTTAAGTGTGGCTGGAAAAATTTGAATTTTCCTGTTCGAGTGGTTAGAATCAAACCAGAAAATTCAAGTTAATAAAGAACCTGTGGCAGAAGAGGAACTAAAAATTTAATAACACAGCTAGTTACTGTGAATTCGTACATACTCCTTTTCTTGGTAAACATGGCCAGGGGGCTTTTCGTGAATTTCAGTGTAGTGGGAAGAGATACCACCATTGCTTTTTCCTTTTCAGCTATTTCTGTGGTCTGGATAGACCCTGATATGAATCACATAGTATCGAGCATAGATGAAAAGTACAATGAAAACCACAAAATAGTTGCCTTACCTTTATACTGACCACGCAAAGCCTACGATAGAATATTCCAAACTATAAAATTGAAACTATAATTTTTTTTCTGGTGGAAATTTTTCCAATCACACCTGAAAATTACTTCATCATTTAACCAGTAGTAGTTCTCATAAACAAATGGCAAGCAAGGATATATTTATTTTCATTGCTACTTTGGCTTTCGCAAGCATTTCAGTTTCTCAAATCCCTTCACTTCAGACTTATTTCCTATGTGTGTTCAACCCTACACTCAATTTTGTTCAGTTCTTGGTCACTGGCCGTGGAGAAGAGATTTTTGAAGCCAGGAACTTTGTTTTGTCTACCTCTGTTTTCGTCCTTCTCCATGTTCCCCAGGTCCTGGTACAGTGGATGGCACTTTGAGTGAATGAATGAACAAATAAGTGAATGGATGACTATGAATAAGACCACTTTGTAGCCTTCAAAGCCATTATAATTGTTACCTTTCAGCCTTATCTTCTTTCTCCAAGCAGTCATCTTTCTTCTCTTAAACTCTTTTCCTAGACTCTATTTCAACCACATTGATCATTCTCTGGACTCCTTCCTAAATTTTCTTGAAGTTAGGGAAAAGGCGCACATTCTGCCTACCAACAGGTTTCAAAACACTTTAAGATCAAAGTGAATGCAGTGCTTTTTGGTTGAATCTTTTGGCACTGATCTAATAACCAGGCAGTGGGATCACCTAAGACTGCTCCAAAGTAAAGGCTCCTTTATATTGAGTTGGAGACAATGTTCAGCTTCCCTGCAAATACATTAATTTAGCTAAAGGAAGTTTATGATCTATGCCTTAGGGATTGTAAGGATTTGTAATCCTGACTACTAGTAGTTTTCTCCAAAGCTAAAGCTTGCTATATCATTATCATTACTTATAATTATTTTATTTATTGCAAAAAACTCAGATAACTAGGATTTTTATCCTTTCTACTGCATCTCTTCTATTCTATTCATTATTCAGTAGGGAATTTGTTGTCAAGATCTAAGCCTCCTGACAACCTTAAGATTCTATTATTATAATTTCCCCTTTCCCTTGCTATCATCTGCATTTAATCTCTACAAGCTCCACTAAATTTCTGTTCACTCTAAATTCTCTTTATTCACACCCATGAACACTCTTAAAATGTTTATAATCCTCAAAATCCAGTCATTTCCCAAGTACATCATACACGTATACAATGTACCCTCTTGCTTTACTTTCCTTAATGGTCCTTTTATCTTTTAACATATTGTATATTTTACTTTTCAAAAATCTTCACACTAGTATCTAAACTTTTTGAGAAAAGGATTTTTTGTCAGTTTTGTTCCCTGATATGTCCCAGAACCTAAAAGGATAAGTGCTAATAATGATCCAGAACATTTCATGTTGAGTATCCTGTTACGAATGCCTGCATTGTAGCTTGCATGGCCATACCACAACCAGCAAACTTCTGACAAATTCTTACTTCCAAAATTTATACAGGGCATAATTTGAAATGATGTTTTGTGTTGTATGTATGCTCAGTAATGATTAAATTCAGAATTTGCCTTAAATTTATAATAGTAAGATGTTATATAAAACTCCTCTTCATATTTGTAAATGGCTTCTAAATTCAATTCAAATGAACTTAGAAATTTGTGACTTTTTTATTAGTATGGATATGTTTGGTCCATTATTAATTTTGATTGTATCCCTTATAATTAGCTAAGTTTCATATATTTACTCTTAAAAATGTAAATTGTTTATTTTTATGTTTAAATGTCCAAATATTTTTTAAAAATTACCGTTCCCATTACCTTTGTTTCTGTTGCAATATTCATGTACATGAAACTGTCATGTATATATTTATTATAGAAATTATTGTGTTGTGACTTTAACCAGCTAAACAGCATGAAAAATTATGATATAAGTCAAGTGCTGTGTTTGTGCTTACCCTTTATAGAAATTGGTTCTCAGTTTTAAAGATCCTATCTGGTTTTTGTTTAAATGTCAAATTTCCACTTCTCTTTCTGTTTTGATGTGGGGATTCCCAACCTCTCAATGACTTCTATTGTTACTATTATTTTATTTAATGATATCAGCCATTTTACCCAGGTGGCATTATAAAATAATTATGTGAAAATTAATTTTCATTTTAGAATTATGTGACATTTCTGAAAATAATTGGTGACTACTTGGAATTTTGCCAAACCATGACCAGGAATTACTTCTTTAGCTTATGTTTGCCAAAAATGTATATTTTCTTAGTTTGTAATGAGGTGTGTTTGAAAAAGGAAAAAGCATGCAAAGAAGAGAATAAAACCAACATTTGTGGAGCATTTACTAAGTTCAAGGCATTCTATTAGATGTTTTGACATATATTAGATTATTTAATCTTCTGAACCACCCACAATTAATGTGCAAAGTTATCCCATTTTCATATGAGAAAATAAAAACTCAAGAGTTTTTACGTTTTTTTTGCCTAAGTTTGCATAGCTAATAAGCATCAGAGCTGAGGTTAGAATCCAGATCAACCTAGCTCTAAAGCATAAGTTTTTTCCTTTCAACTTGCTGTCTCCTGAAACCAGTCTCGTGGTGATGCTGTAGTACAATAGTGCCACAGCATAGCCTTAAATGGATTTGGATAGGAAGAATCGCTGCCACAGTGATATAATAGGATGTTTGTAGGATATGGAGGACTACAATATGTTTTATCTCTCTGTTTCTACATTTAGTCTACAATAATATTTTTGGTTGTGATAGAAAGCCATTGCTCTAAAGACTATGAATCAATTTGAACTTCTGTCTTTGTATTTATTGCTCTTCTTATTTTATTTACATAAGTTGCCATTTAAGAAATTATTCTAGAGGATCTTAAAACATGAAGAGGTAGACTAGAAAACATCCAAATACTTTCCCCATTTCATTCATGTCTCCCCTGAAAGAATATAAAACAGCCTATGTAAATATAAGAAGGTAAAATAAAATGTCAAGTTTGATGGAGAAAAAGGGAAGTGAGATGCAAAGATAAAATGACATCAGGAGTAAGGTATTTCAGATGAATATGGCATGCCTCCAGGAAACAGGACGCATATTTGATTACAAAACATGCTAATATTTCTTGCCCCTCAATTCTGTGTTTAACTAGATTTATGAATGTTAGAAGGCACAGGGATCTCAGATCATTTAATTCCTTCTTAAAAATGAAGAAACTAAGCCCTTGTGAAAAAGGTTGAGGCAAAAACTCTCATCTCCTTTCCTGAAGACTCCTTCTAAAGAATCCGTTTCTTTGAATATTGATTTATACATATGCTCTCTTGCTCACGATAGACAGAGTGCAACATTTCTCCATAGAAAATTTCCATAGTGGTGATCACACCAAGGCTGAGAACAATATAAGGTATAATGAGTAAATATGAATTCCCAGTTCAACTCTGGTCTCTGCCATTCACCAGCTATGCATCCTCAGGCAAGTTATGTAACCTATCTGAGTTTCAGTGTCATCATGTTATATGACTGATCTGATGGTATAATAATATATACCTTAAAAGTTTATGACTTGCTGTGATGATTAAATGAAATTAGGTATGTAAGACATTTGGAATGATTCTTAGCATGGCATAATTACTTAATCATTATTATTGTAATCTAATGAAGCCCTTTTATGGTAAGTTATTCTATCATATTATACATAAGAGCTGTGTGTTCTTTGGTAGATCATGAAGAGTTTGTTTAGGAACAACTGAATTTGTATTTATAAAATGTTTATATCTTCTTCAAATTTTAAGCCAGTTCCATAGTGGATTTATATGAAAGGTAGAATCAACCTTTTGACCACTCCAAAAAGAGTGACCTGACTTTGGCTTGGTTATTTTAACAGAATATTATATATTTTCTCTTGCCCTGGTTGACTGGTCTGTTTCTCTTACCTCAGTATATTTCTCCCTGTGAAACTAGAAATTGAATATTAAAGCCTTTTTGTATGTAAATGAATGTGGTTTAACTAGCACCATTTTATGATAGGTTAAATAAAGTCCATTTACAAAGCAGGTTGCAAAGAAAAAAGGAGAAAAATCTTGAATATTCCTGTTAACCCCGCCTCCAAAAAGAGCCACATCCCATTGGCAGGAAGAGACAGAGGAACTCACATGCATAAGCCAGTTGCAATGCTTGTTTTCTGAACTTGGGCGATAATGAAACATGAATAGATGTGGTCTTATTTTAATTTAAATCATCAAAGAGATCAGTATCTAACTGATCTAGTGCTAACAATGAGCTTGGCACTATTAGCCACTGAAAATATAGTGATGAATCAGATATCATCTTCACCCTCAAACACCTTATAGTCCACATGGGGAAACTGATGGGTAAGCACTAGATTTAGTTATTCAAAACAAAATTTTCCCTTTCAGGAGTGATATGTGCTCTTGCACTACACTCTATTTCAGGTATCAAACCAATGCCTGGGGCTTGAGACTGTTCTTACTCTTCCTGCTGGAATACAAGGTGGGTCTTTCAATGCAGTCTCACAGTATTACATACAGAGTAGGTGTCCTAAAAGTTACAGTTCAGTCAAAGCAAATTGAAATGGCTGCTTTGGTCCTGCTCTCATTACCTCAAAAATGAACCTCCATTGAGCATTTCTGAAACCAGGTCTCAGTCAAAGGCAGGAAATAACAGTCTCCTTTATGTAGTTCAGAAACTACAGTGAAATTTGCAGCCACATTTCCAAGACCTGTGGTTGCTAATCTCCCTTTCTCTTCTCCCTCTAGCAGCTCTGCCTCTTGTTGCCTTTTATCTGAATCATGCAGCCAAGTCCTAGAATTAATTTGATTTGAATATCACTAACCCAGAGTTTCTCTTCTATGGAGCCAAGGCACTATCTTGGACCTTGGGTAGAGATTATGAGTCTGTAGTGGCTGCATTAGATAAGTTTCTTTTGATTGCAAATCACAGAAACCAACCCTGAGTAGCCGTTTTTGTTTTTATTTATTTATTTATTTATTTATTTATTTATTTATTTAAGGGGTACAGGGAGAGAAGCGGAATTTTTTGGAAAGATATTAGTATTCTCTCCCAGAATCTAAGGACAAACTGAACAATAAGACACAATAAGAAATTAACCCAGTGATCATGAAAGCTCTGAAGCTTTCAGCAAATTAAAATGCCTGCCTTGGTCCTGTTCTGATCACTTCAAAATGTACCTCCACTGAGCGTTTCTGAAACCAGGTTTCAGTCAAAAGGCAGGAATCACCAGTTTCCGTCACATAGTTCAAAAGTTGAAGTTAATGGACCTTCTCTCCAGAGAAGTAACTGAGCAGATCCCTGGGAAGTAAATCCAATGAGTGTGGCCCAGGTGAGGAGTTCAGAAGGACAGCCAGGGTCTGTGGGGATCTACCTCTGTATTGGGGTGGGACAGTCTTTACAGAAGGGGAAGTCATTGTAAGCCTAGCAGCCATACCAGGAAGTCTGTATATTGGCCCTTCCTTGGGCAGAAAGGTCAGCTAAGGAGACCTGTTGTTTAGGAGGCCAGATTTTTATTAATGGAAATTATCAGTTTATAAGTAGCTTGTCATTTTCTTTATTTCACCATTTGATTTAGCCTCATTCACAGTCTTACTAGTTAAAGTCAATCTATAGTCAATTCTTCTTTCCTGTTGACTCAATATCATTTCCCTCAGTTTAGCTTTTGTTGGTTAAACTTTAGAGGGGGCTTTCGAAATAAAATTTGAATCCTTCCAATGAAGATCTGGAGAGCCAAACTTGAAGTTGTTGCCCTGTCCTTGCCCTTGGCCAGGGTGGTTGTGGACCTTGGGAGGCTGGTTCACCTCAGGTTCTTCCCTGTCTTGAACCTGAATTATTGTGACATCCAGCTATCCATCCAGCCATCCATCTAACCACTCATCAAGACTTCATTTTGTCAGAAACTCTATCAAGAGGTGGGGATACAAAGATAAATTTGGAACCATACCTGCTCTGAAGGGGCTCACAGGGCTTGGAAACATGCCTGTTGGAAAGGCAATCACTTTGTAATACCAAGTGGTTATAGCACCACAGGCCCAGGGAGCAACACTGGCCCTGAGATCCTTACATGGAAGCACAACTGGCCCCTAAGGCTATTCTCATCTCCCATGGACTGACATTGTGGTAGGCAGGATAATACCCCTGCCTAAAGAATCCCACATGTCTCTCTGGATCTGTGAATATGTTAATGTTACATGACAAAAGGGAATTAAGCTTGCAGGTGGAATTAAGGCTACTAATCAGCTGACCTTGAGATGGGAAGATGATCCTGGATCATCCAGGTGGGCCCTGTGTAATTATAGCATCCTTATAAGTAACAGCCGAAGGCAGAAAAGGGAGAACCAAAGAAATGGCAGCGTGAGAAAGACTTGGCTTGCTGTTGCTGCTGGCTTTGAAGATGGAGGAATGGGGCAACCAGTCAAGGAATGCAGGCAGCTTCTAGAAGCTAGAAAAGGCAAAAGAATGAATTCTCCTCTAGAGCCTCCAGAAGGAAACACAGCAGCCATGACAAAACCTTGATTTTAGATTAGCGAGACCCATTTTGGTCCTATGTTTGTGGTGATTTGTTATAACAGCAATTAGAAACTAGTGCAGTAGGAGTATTCCTAGGAGTGTGCCTAGTTATATGCAAAAAGAGGATTGGCTAGGTGCGTCTTTCTAGAGCATCACTTAAAAATTATTTTCATACTGAGCGTGTGGAATAGGATTAAAATCTGAAGAAAAAGTACAAGGTTCTACATTCTTTCTCATTAATGAGCTGCGTTGATCCCTAGGTTCCTCCATTGTCTGACAGAAGCGTCCAAGAGGCACTGATATGTCTTAGAAGTGTGGTCAGTGACTACTAGACTACTGCCATTTTCACTCTTAGCAGAATGTTACACATTGGTCTTTTTTAACTTAACATTTTAAAATTCATGTTCCCAAAGATGTGATTATTGGACTTTCATTTAAGGATTTAAAAACATCTATATCAAAGCATAATAACATCTAACTTTTTAAAATCCTTTCACAAACACTTCCTTTTGGTGCTTAAAACAGCCTTGTGAAGAAAGGGTAATTATTCTCACTTGTCAGGAGGAAACAAAAGCTAGATGATTGTCCAAGATCAGCAGGTACCAAGTGAAGCCACGGCGATGCTAAGCACATCACTAGAGCTATTTCTCTATGGCAGGTCACAGAGGCGCCAGCCCCAAATTCACCAAGCATCTGCCATGTTACGACTGTGTTCACACAGCCCTGAGCCTGCGCAGTGGCCGCTCTTGATTTAGGTGGCGCTGCTTTCATTATGACTGTACAACTGTAACCGACCCCTTTTCCTGATATGACTAGATCTGTTCTCATGAAAGGATCACATTAACAAAAGAGAGCACAGCCAATCTGCAAAAGCGGGACTGGGGCTTCTGATAACTGCAAAAGCGCTTTTTCATTGTGATTCCAGTGCTACTGACATGAGTCGGATGCAGAAAGAGGAGGAGACCAGAATCTCTCAATCTTTTCTGGGGCCGAGTTCAGAGATCCTCTTTTGGCTTTTCTCAATGCCCCTTTCATTTCGCAGCAGTACACTATGTGGGCCCAGGTATCAGAAGCCACAGTTGTGTTTGTGCAGTTAGTACACTATGTATACTCAAGCACTGTAGAAAGATTTGTTTTGTTTGTAGGTTTACCATTATTATTAAGGGTTTTATAGCTGCAGAGGAGCTATTTTTCTTTCCTCGTTGTCTTTCTCTTACTCCAGTTTAAGGTCCATACTTTATTCTTTCAAATTACCTTTACAAAGAAGTCTTTATGACCACTCATATAAATATCACTCTCACCTAACTACACCCTTTTCACTCGCCCTGTATCCCTTTACCTTGCTCTCTTTGTTTGAAACACTTCTCTTGCCTGACATATTTTTTTTAAACTTTTTTTTCTGTCTCCCCTGCCACGAAAGCAGATGCTATATCTCCTTTGTTTGCTGTTGCACCCCAGTGCCTAAACAAGTGTCTGGCATATAGTAAAGCTCACTAAATATTTGTTGAATGAATTATTGAATTCTTTACGTCTCCCCAGTGTCTAGTACAATCCCAAGCCTGCCGTATAAAAGACCCTAGTGAGATAAAAAGCAAGAAACCATAGCAAGGGAGACAAAATTCTTAACTTACTTTTTTTTTTTGTAGTCAATTTTTAGTTTCTGATTGACTGATTAATTGGGGGAAGAGAAGGATCAGAAGGGGGAAATGTCAGAAGTATTGTGTCAGAACCACTTTCAGCCCCTGAATGGTGTGCCCAAGCCCCAAACCGGGCCCCCAGGTGGAGCCCATTTCCCACCTGTACAGACTTCCTCCAGATGGAAGTGCAGGTGATCATGCACGAGCACAGCCCACTCACATCACGCTCACGTAAGATAAGCAAAGGCTTCATTTAGTTTATTTTGTTAGAATGGTAGGAGACATTAGGGAGAACACTGTGAGTCCACTTTTCTGAGATCCACTGATTTGTTACAAGTGTTTTTAAAACTAGTAAGAAATAAGGGCAATGGAATAATATTCCTGTATCCTGATGCATTTGTTGGGTTTTGTTTTCATGGTTTTTGTGAAGCCTACCTAGAAAACTTCCAGTCTAAATCAATGCCACCTCCTCTACGAAAGCTTTTCTGAAGCATTGTGTAGAAGGGTTCTTCAGGGCCCCCGGGTGCCACCACACCAGCATGCTATGTTCACGTCGCTGACATTGGCCACTTACCCCATTCATTTAAATGACTACTCATTGAATTATATTGGTTGGTAATTCTTTCTGAATATTAGGAGGCCAGAAATCATCTCATCATCCTTTATATCCTCAGTGTTCAGCTTAAGTGCCTGGCACATCATTGGTACTCAATACCCATTGAAAAATAAACAAGTGAACACGTGAAAAGAGCAAGAGACTGCAATCTAGCCACAGTTATCTGGTCGTTAGCATTTGGATCATCTTTCTGGGGAAACTATTTGAATATGGGTTTTTTTTCCTTCATTCAGGTACTCTGATTGTTCTGAAACATCCTTATCCAAGAAAAGTGGAAGAACCTTCCATTTATGAATCCGTCCGGGTTCACACAGCAATGCAGACGGGAAGAACAGAAAACGACCTGGTGCCCACTGCGCCTTCTGTAAGTGGCCATCAATCTGACATAGCTCTCTCACTGTCTAATAGAAAAAAAAGTGCAATAAGAATGATATACTTCTTAAAGTATGTTTGTTCATGTAAAAATTCTACTTGAGATATAAAACTTGTAAAGGAGCATAAGGTATGAAGCTTATAACTTAGAGTAAATCATAAAAAAAGTACAATGAGATAGTGAGAGGATTTTAAATACTTAGAATTCCCATCCTTATTTAGCCAAACTAGTTCACGGTAGAAGGGATATTTAAGTTCACATAGTTGGTTAAACTATTATTCTTCAACAAATTTCTGAAATGAAGAAAAATATTTTCTTTTACATTTCAACTGTCTATGGAAGGAAAATATTTTCCACCCTTGCTGTAAACCCCTGGGATGTTATTTTTTCCTAGTCTTGTTTTCTTTCAATGAATGAAGGGGATAGAAAACACTTACGCTTCTTTGCAACATGAGCCATTCATTGTTCAGCTTCATTGACCCTGGAGCACTCACTGTTCTTCTACGAGTCCATTTCTGTTTGTTCTGTGAGCTGTGACCCTGTAGACTCCTCTCCAGCTCCCTCTTCCCTTCATTATGCTCAGGGCTCTTCTATTCTTTTTCTCATCTTTGTTTGCTAAATATTCCTAGTATAAGACATCTGGATTTGTGCAGATGATAAAGGGGACAACACAAATGGAGTATCAAGAGCTAATTCTAGACAGCAACCATTACACTTGAAAAATAATCACTTGAAGATGGCCGCTGCAAATTATATTAAAATATGAATAGCTTGTCTGTCTCCTTTGACTCTGCCACCAGACACATCTCTCCTAAAAAGCAGATTCACACATCCCCTTCCTGCTTAACATCCTTCCACGGTGCCCATGGTCTTCTCAGCTGGCCTGGACCTTGCTCACCCCTCTATCCTCACCGCATGCCTTTCACACTGTAGAACCTGCCTCCTCAACGATGTGCATTTCTGTGACTCTGCTCCCTCTCCCCTCCCTGAATCTGGAATGCTATCAACACTGTGCTGTCTCCTCATTTTTCAACACTTGCATCAGGAATCAGTGTCATCCAGGAAGCCTTCCTAGACCTCTCCTATAAAATGCCCCTCTTCTCTGCTCCCAAGCTCCCTCTGCAAACCTTTATTCTAGAAACATTATACTGGAAGCTGCCCTCTCCAGCAGCCTAACACTTAAAAGGACAAGGATTATATCTTGTCTTTGTAGTTTTATAGCCTGGCCAGGTTCACGGCATACATTGTATTTTTGTTACTATGTTACATCTACTAAAAAATAAAAATCCTAGAATTTGATTGAGAAAGATAGTTTAGCTTTGCTAGAGTAGAAGGAAGAAGTATCAGATCTCAGAACTGAAAACATTTATGAAAGGAAGATAATAAATAGTTGTCAGAACAGACCAAAGAACAAAATAAGATCTACCCTCTGAACAATTCTTTGTTTTCCAGTTGATCCCATAATTTCTAACTTTTCTCTTTACCCATCCTTACCCCACCATTGATCACTTCAACATCTCCTACTCTCAGTTTAACTTCACATTCGCTTCTGTGACCCTTCTCCTAAAGATCTCCACTCAAGGCCAATCGAACCATACCCTGCTATGTATGTCCTTCATTAACAGTAAAATGTAGGTCATTACTAATTTGTAGAGTTGGTATGAGCATGAGATGTAGCATACTTAGACCAAATTCTGAAAGCCTTATTACTTACCTTTTTGCTCACTCTAGATTATCATATGAATTCATCTACCCAAGTATCTAAATATGACCATACATAGAAGATTCTGTATAATGGAGTTTTTGAAACAGTGGTGAGTGAATGGTTGAGAATGACTGTACTCACAGTATATCATGAGAAATCTATGAAGTGTACTGTGCATTACTATAGACAGAAAACTATAAAGGTTTTCTAATGGATACTAACATGTCTCTTATTACTATTAAGTAAGGAATGGTTGATAATTGGACCAGCTGGCTGGGGCAACAGGTCTGGTCTGATCAGGGCTGAGCACAAGGGCTCTCGGCCTTTACTGTCCTCCCCAATGCCCACGCGGTCCTACACTTCCCTCTCCAAACTGAGAGTTCCAAGAGCTTCCAGACTTCTGTCTTCTTTTTGGGAGATGCAGGTCTTACATCTTACACACCTCTGGCAGTAGAGAAAGAGAATTAAGTCTCATTTACAGAAAAAAAGAACTTCTTGCTTGAAGTGAAAATGAAAACAGATGTCCTATTGCCCAGAAATGTAGATGCTTGTGTAACACTGCTTAACAACCTTTGGCAGCTGCATTTGGGGAAATTACATATTTTATAAACAACATAGGTTTGAGTTTCTGAGACAAGATAAAATTTAACTAATTCACTTATTTAACAAACTTCTTTTTTAAGTGCTTATGATACACCCAGGACTGTTTTAAAGACTTGGGGTTTGGCAGTAAATTAGGCAAAGTCTCTGCCTTCATTGAGCTCATGTTCCAGTGGGGAGATCACAGACAGTGATCAGTGTAATAATACAAAACCAATAGTAATCCGTCATAAAAAGATAAAGTAGAATAGGAGAGGAAGGAAGCAGGAGAGGTGTCTTTAAGGAGGTGGCATTTGAGCAGAGTCTTCTCTGAAGGGAAGGAAACTCATTTCAAGATATGGTCAAGTATTGCAGGCAGAGAGAACAGTATAAAAGTCGTGAGGTGAGAACTAACTTGAGGTGTTTTAAGGACTAGCTAGAGGATCATTGTGACTGGCCTGAAATGAACTAGAGGGAAGTGGTAGAAGATGAGATTATTGAGGCAACGAGGGGTCAGATTATGTAAAACAATGGAGTCAGTCCTCAAGGGTTCATACTACCCAGCTGAGCCTCTGTAAACTTCTGTTTTAGTTGTCATAGTGCTTTGGGGCACTACTAGCATTAGTGGGTGTCAAGAACTGCAAACAGTCTGAGAATTTACCCGACTTGCAAGCTAACAGGTTAGCCTGCCACTGTTGCATGGGTGCTGATAGACAGCACCAGACTTCCAGTTGTCTGCCTTTTCCTCCAGAGGGTGACACTGTTTCTATCTTCAAAGGCTGTTTGCTATACAAACATGCTTTAAAATTTAGTCTGGGACAAAGAGCTGTTAGTGTTTTGCTCATAAGATGTACAGAAACATGAGTGACACCCGGAGAATTGTTTCCCAACAATGGGCAGGAGTCATGGAGGCAAAATAAGCTGCAATATATAGTGAAGAAATATCCTGCCCGAAACGTCAGTTGTTCTTCCTTTACATGACATGAAGGACCTATAGGATGGGGAAAAGAATTTATTTTTGTTCTAAGTATAAACAAGAAATTTTGAGATTTCTAAGTTTTAAAAAAATCATTCTTACTACTAAGTGGAAAATTAAGCGGGGGCAAAGTTGGAAGCAAGGAGACCAGCTAGGAAGCTTTACCACAGTCCAGGTAAAAGATGATGGTAGTTGAAACTGAGGAAGAGAGATAAGGATGAACAGTTAGACCGAGAGGAAGGGATAATTGGTTAACTTCAGGATGTGTGTTGAAAGTAGATGAGACAAAACTTATTGATAGATTGAATGTGGTAAAAAAGAAAGAACAACAGAGTAAACACTCCTTCATTCACTGAGACTGCTAAGACTGTAGGAAGAGTAGGTTTGGGGGTGGGAAAGAGGAGTTCTATTTTGAACCTGGGAAATACGAGATACCAGTTAGTTATGTTGGTAGACATTAAATGAGGTAATATATTTCAAGTGCCTGATATAGAATATGTCCTATCTAAAATGTTAGCTTCCTTAGCTTTTCTTTTATGATAGTAGATATTTTTAGCAACTCTCTGCTTCTACAATTTCAACTCCCTTTGCTTCTGCGACATCTTTCTCTCTTTATTTTGTTATCCCTTCAATACATTTTATAGTTCCTCTTCTTAGACACTTGCCTCGTTTGTTTGCCTTTTTTAGTATGCTCTCTTTGAAGCTCTTCTCACAGTTAAACCTTTAGTATCTATTCTTCTAGGCTTCTTCTTGAATAATATATATTATACATAATCAATATATAATATATATACTGAGCTCTTCATTGTAAATAGAGTTACAATGTTTGTTTAATTATATATTGTGAACATTTTTCCATGTCATTACATAGCCTTCAAAAACATCATTAAAACAAATTCCTTAATATTCCATTATTTTGATCTTTCATACTTCATTTAGTTAATCCTCCTTTATGTTTTTACATGCTATTTTTGTTGTTGTTCAAGGTTTATTGAAAATACACATGTGGTGTTATTTTGAATAATTTCAAAGTTGCAGAAAAAAATGCAAGAATATTAAGTACAAAAAAATTTATTTGTTCCTGAGCCAACAAAGAGCAAATGATTACCTACATGATGCCCCATCACTCCAATACTTCAGTGTGTATTTCCTACACAGAGGGACATTTGCCTACATGACCTCATAGAGCCATTCAAATTAGGAAGTTAACATCGATAGAGAACCACAGTCCCACCCACAGATCTCATTCATGTGTCATCAGTTTTCCCAGTAAGGTCTTTCAGAACAAAAGTATCCAATCTGCAATCAAAAGTTGCATTTATTTGTTCTACTTTTTGAGTGTTCTTCACTCTGGAACACCTCCACAGTTCTTCCTTGATTTCATGACTTCACACTTCTGAAAAATTACAGGCCAGTTATTTATGAACTGTTTCTCAGCTTTCATTTGTCTGATGTTGCCTCGTGATTAGATTCAGGTTTTGCATTTCTAGTAGAAATACCACAAAGGTGATGCTTTGTGCTTCTCAGTGCACTATCTCAGGTGGAACATAATTTCAACTTGTCTCATTATGTTATATTTGATTATTTTATTAAGTGGTGTCTGCAAATTTTCTTCACTCTAAAATCACTTCATTCCCTTTGTCATTAATAAATATTTGGGGGGATGTTGATAAATCAAACTGATAATGGGAAATCAAATTCACTAAGTAAATATCCTGTTACTCATTACACTTTTACTAATCAATTTTAGCATACATTAATATTTCTTTGCTGTTTAATTATTACTATATTGCTGCCAAATAATGATTCTTTTTCCTTTTATATTTTTTGGTTGTCATTCTACCATGAGAAAAAGCTTTATATTTTCTGAATTTCTCCAATTATTTATGTTTATATCAATGGGTTATAATCATGACTGTCATTATTTATTTTGATCCTTCAAATCTTCCCAGATTTGGCCAGTAAGAGACCACTCAAGATGGCTTCTGTGTCCATAGCCTCTTAATCCTTTGAGTATTTTCTTATTTTCTGGTATGGCAAAATGTTCCAGGCTTATCATGCATATTTCTTGTGTCCAGCTTTAGAATCAGCTATTTCTCCAAGAAATCCTGTTTCTTTTTTCAAGAGAGTGGTACTTTAGAAATTAAGATCTGGGTGCTACATGCTTACTGTTATCAGAATATTACTCTCCCAGCCTACTCTGAGAACAGAGGCAGGAAAAATATGTATGCATATACATATGTACACATAACTATTTTGATGTCTATATTTATTTCTATTTCTATCTATTTTTATTTATCTATTATCATTATCATCTATCATCTATCTATCATCTGTCTGTCTGTCTATATATCTATCTATCCATCTATCATCTATCATTCATCCATAGCTTCACACCAATAACTCTAATTGTAATTATACACCACAAGGCTCATTGTAATTTTTTTGCTTTTCATATTTGTAACTCCTTTCTCCCTCAGTAAAGAATATGAGTTCCATTGTCTTCAAAACACTTACTTATTTGTGATCAATCAAATTTAAGCAATCTTATTGTCCAGGAAACACTCCCTGTCCACTGCCATTTCCACCTGCATCATAGATGCCCATCTAGCCTGACTTGGCTGTGAAACTGTGCTCTGGCTGCCACCTCCACTCTTTCAGGCAGAAGTTCTCCTCACCCTTCCAGGCTTCAACACCTCACACAAAGCTGCTGCCACCACCGTTGTCCACATAGATGATCTCTGTACCCTGCTTGGGTCCCTCCTATACTAAGATGCATGAATACCCTGCACACACTCACAATGATTCCTACCTTGCTCTACCCCACCTGATGGCTTTTGACTAAGTTTAAGGCAAACAGGCAGACAGGCAGATAGAAAGGGTGAGTGGAAGGCTAATCCTTTATTTTCAAACATTCAGGTTGTTTCCAATTTGGGACTCTTATAAACACTTTTCCTATTATAGATCATAGATTTTTTTTTTTTTAAAGATGAATGTGCTACATAATTATTTCCTTTCTTACCTCCTGAGACCATGAATAAAATTAATATCTTCAGCTCTTTCCACTGCAGCCTTCCACTTATTTCTAAAAACTTAGAAAATTACTAACCATATAGTTTGGATGGAGGTAAGATGAAGTGAGTAGCATAATTTCTTAGCTCAATTTCAAGAAACAATTCTGTGAGGGTATTCTACATAAGAATTGACCCTTAAGTATTTTGCCTCAGCAGACATTAACCTGCAACAACCTGAAATATTAATTTTTGTCATTTCCATAATATAATAACCAAACTCAGTTCAATCGGTTCAGTTTCTTTTAATATCAAAATAAATCAAACTGATAATGGGAAATCAGATTCACTAATATTGTTTAATAATATGTAAATGAATACTTGAGAAATTCATCTTTACTTTAATGCCTTAAGAATTTTAAAAGAAGTGGTCGTATACTATTTCTTGCTTTAACTCTTTTTACTGTGGTGGTAGTTGTTCCTCTTTTTGTTTGGTAAGGAGAATTCACCTCATGAAAAAATAATCTGGAAACTCCCATAGAAATAACCTTGACGTCAAACAAGTTATTTCCCAGTTTTTTTCATTTTTTCTTATTAATATGTTATAACACCATATTAGAACAAACTGTACTACTAGAAATTCAATTTCTACAAAAATTTATGAAATTATACATTTCATCATTTTAGGGTCCTTGTTTTATACAAATTTCTATTAACGCAGTTTCGCACCATTCCTCACATTTCCTAGGTGCTAGTGAAGTTTGTGCTGTTGTTACTCTTGAACTAATGATGTGTGAGTTAAAAGAAATGATTCATTCTCACTTCAGATCCCTTTTGGATGAATCAAGTGTAAATAAATCTGCACTCTTGGAAGTCTTTCCCAAAGAATATAGTTCTCAAGAGATGGCCTATGAAAAAATAGAGAGGGGGAGAGAGTAGTGGAGGATTATGTGATAAAATAAATGTTGAAAATGTGATTTATAATGTTCTCTCTTAAAAATTCACAAAACATACTAGTGTAATATAGACTCTAGAAAACCCCAAAGTAAAGAAATCCTTTACTTTGCTTAACCCAGTGTTTCCCAAATGTATAGACCCAATGTCAATGTTTATGTGCATGTGTGTATGTGCCTGATACCCCTGACAATCCAAGCCGCGGGGTTTTGCGTGACATACTTTGCCCAACACTAATCTTTATAAGTGATATGATATGGTTTATTACTTACAAATAGCTAACTCCAGTTAGAAGAGAGTATTTCAGTTGTTGCCTGTTGCTACAGAATTATGCCAGACTGTCCAGTCTTACAGTCTCTGACACCACAGGGAGGATTTTCAAGTGCCTAGGTGAAGAATGAAAGGTGATTATTTGAAGACCAAAGGCAAACTTGTGTTTCATTTAAAAATAAGACAGAAACAGAAAGACAAAAATCATGTCGTCATGGTTGTTGGCTTCACTTGGTGCTTCTTTCTTTTTCAGCTGGGCACCAAGGAAGGTTACCTCACCAAACAGGGGGGCCTGGTCAAGGTAAGGAGGCATGTGTTTGCGGGTGCCAGCCACGGAGAAAGGGAGCACATCAGTGACACTCAAATCTGACACTTTTTAAAGCATACTTGCCTAATTATGATATTTACCTGTTTCAATAGCTCATCTTAATGGCTAATATTCGTTAAAATTCTGTAAAATTATCTGACTATTCTTTGGGAAAACCATATGTATGAGAGTAGCCTATGCTTGATACCCAAGGAAAAAATACAGTCCTTTAATGATTGAAGATGAAAGAAGCAAATGAACTCTAGCACATTTTTTTTTCTTTTTAATTTTTCTTTAACAAAGAAGCCAAAATTGTATAAAATGTTACCCAAAAGTAGGCTAAAAACATCACCGGCAATGTAACTATGTTAAAAAATTTAACACAATTTAGTACTTTACTAGTCTGGGGGGTGTTTAATTGTCTCTCCATTTATGTGATCTTACTTTTAAAGTCACTCTATGTCATTTTACTATGCCAAGAAGACCTTCGTGAAATATCTCTACTTCTTCCTAAGTGCAGGGCGCTTAACCTCTCTAGCAGGTACTGGCCTGTTTGAATTGAACCTAAATATTTAGTTATTTGGGTCCCTACTAGACTGGATGCTTCCTAAGGACAGGAAGTTTTCATATTCATAGCATATTTATTTTTAAATCCATTGTTATTTATTTTAACTGGGAACCTTGCCACTCGGGACAAGATGAAGGTTCTGTTAGTAAATAAGAAAGAGACGGTGAGAAACAGCAGTTTTTGCCACCAATGCTATGGAATTCTTAGGCAAGTTTTAGAAGATCATGTAGTTTGAGGTTCTTAAACCTCAGTTTGCTTATTTATAAAATAAGAATAATAATAATATTTGGCATTATATGAGGATTGGCTATAATGTATAAAAACCTCCAAGGATAGTATGTAGCTCACAGTAGGTACTCAAAAAATGCTACCTGTTCTTATTATAGAGTTAATAGATGGAAATTTTAGTGGTTTGTTATAAAATACCTTGAATATTTATGATAGGCTTTTTCTTTTTATTTGTTTAACTATGCTAATGATATCTTTACCTTCATGATGACCTAATGCACAATCACTTTCATTTTTGTAGATATTTTGAAACTTTTTCTTCAGAAATGACATCCCAAGAATATTTTATTGTATATAATTTTTTAGATACTTTTAAAACAAAAGGACAATATTTAATTCACATATTGTATTCCTGCATTCATACCCTACATGTTCTAATTATTTTTTTCTCAGACCTGGAAAACAAGATGGTTCACTTTACACAGGAATGAACTGAAATACTTCAAAGACCAGATGGTGAGAAACATGGTCATACATTTTCCCTGTAAAAATCAGCTCCCTAGTCAGCTACCTAGATGAAAGGAACATCTACCTTTAAAATCCCTACACTTATGAGCACCTAAAACACCCAAATAATGAGTGGAGATGTGAATTCTTTCTTGGTTCCTGATAAGAGCTTGGTTCCTGATATTTTGCAAAGACGAGATATGTATCCCACAAACTTTTCTCTGGGACTCCTAAACTAGGGCAATGGAATTGTTCACTTGCCACAGTGTATTGGCTGTCTCTTGCAGCAATTTCCCTGTTTGTTAAAAGCATGTTCATTTCCTATGCTCATTTCATTGAGCTGGTTTAAATTTATTTTGTTTCTTCTTACTTCCCCTATACAAAATTTCTGAGAAAGCAGAAGTTTAAAAACGTAAGAGAAAAATGACTCCCGTGTGTTAAAATCTACCTCCACCAAATTTAAATTAATAAATAGATGTCTTCTTAGTGCCTAGTTTCATGAAAGGCCAACCTCCAAACCAGGAGTGTGTGACTGCCTTTGTAGGTTTTCTGTACCCTTGGTGAAAGGAAAATCGACAGTTTCACACAGTGGAAGATTTGTTAGGGGAATAAGTGATGAAAAGATTTGTGTGTGCTTTGTGATGACATAGGTTTTTTTTTTAAGTCACCAGAACCAATTCGGACCCTAGACTTAACAGAATGTTCGGCCGTGCAATTTGATTACTCACAGGAAAGGGTCAACTGTTTTTGGTAAGTTGTTTTATAAGGGAAATATTTTTAAAAGTCTTCTTGTCAGACACTTTAGCTGAGGAATAAAAAATTATATGTGTTGTCTGTGGCCATGCCACCTTGAACACGCTTGATCTCGTCTGATCTTGGAAGCTAAGCAGGGTTAGGCCTGGTTAGTACTTGGATGGGAGACCACCTAGGAATACAAAAAAACTATTGTCTTAATGTGTACAAATGTTCTGCTCCGAGGTACATGGATTTAACCATTGCAAAGGGATCTGGGGTGGGGTTGGGGGAGTCCTGAACATCTTTTTTTTCTTCTTTGAATTCTTGTTAGAAAATATAAATCTGGCCTGTAACAATAGCATGAATCTACAGCGTCCTCAACACTTCTGCACAGTGTGCTGGCAGGAACGGCTACATTCATATCAGTTCTACCTGTTGCTTTCCTAGGCCCACTGTCAGTTCTTGTTTCCTTGGGAAACTCTAATTAGTGTTCAACTAATATGTATTCGACTAACCATCTGGAGTATCTTACTTTCTTTCTTGTGTCTTACCAGCTTAGTATTTCCATTCAGGACATTTTATCTCTGTGCAAAGACAGGAGTAGAAGCTGATGAGTGGATCAAGATATTACGCTGGAAACTGGTGAGTTATACGAGTCTTACGGATGGATGCCTAGTCCTCAGACATAACGTACCGATGATTTGAGACTTATTTCTCTTAACTGAGTCAGACTCTCCCTGAGAATCACTGGGATGTCTACTTGCAGGCTTGTGAAATATCTGTTCATTCTTCTGGGACATGGAAGGGATGGAGACAGGGGTGAAAAGAGAATGGATGGACCTGCACGGGGGGTTCACCGCAGAGCCTTAGCCTTGCTTCTATCGGCCTTCCTTTAAGTGTGCAAGCTGGCCCAGATTTGCCTGGAGGAGGGCATATAGGACCAGAAAGAAGGTCGGACAGAGAAAAGTTGATACATTTCTATAATAGGAAATCCTTTAAAATTGTCAGAGAAGGAAGCTTGCCAGAGGAACTTAGTTTAGTTTTGAGTGTAAGCGTTACTTTGTGCGGGTCAAGGACAAAAGGTAGTTTATTTTATCTGCTTTCTATATACCTCCTGGGAGGAAGATGGAATGCTTTAACAAATTTACCAGTCTCATACGTTTTAAAAATATGTTTGCAAGTTAGTGGGTTGTGAGCCAAGAACTTGTCTTTAAAGCTTTATAAAATTTCCTATAGATGTCATCTTGAAACCCTTGATGTTTTCAAAAGTAAACAATTTTTCTTAATTATTTTTATGAAATTAGGTGACATAGAGCATCTAGTTGAATGTTCCTGTCTAGATACTGAAACTTTTGCTTTTGGCTCTCTTTATAGCTTGACATGCAAATATATATACCACTCATTTTGAGATCGTTGCAATGTATTTGATATTTAATGGGAAATACTTTGCTTATGAAGTTTTTGCTCAGATATGAATCAATTTTTTTATTCTTTCCATTTTGTACTTATGCAAGTGACATGTAAAAATTTAGGTAACAATATATCAAATGCACACACTTTCAGACTTCGCCCTGTGCAAATAAAAAGAAAATATAATCATTCTCTAGTGTTCTTTACCTGCTCACTTCACTTAACAACATATTATAGACATCTTCCCATACCAATACATTTAGATCTATATCTTCACTTTGATTCATTGAATAGCATTGCATTTTATTGATTACTATAGGTATTAGGCCAATACCAAATTTGTACATGTTTTAGCAACCACTTTACTGTATTTCTCCTGAGAAAAATATAAAAAACACACTAAAATGGGGGTATGCTAATTAATTTATAGTTGTATGGTTTCTTAACTAATCAGCAGGTCTTATTTAATATTTGTTAAAGTCAGAGTTTATTGTCTTAAAATTGCTTAATAATACATACACATGTATGTGTGTTTTATTACAGTCTCAGATAAGAAAACAGCTCGAGCAAGGAGAAGGCACAATCCGGTCTCGGTCATTCATCTTTAAATAGGCCTTCCTTTACAGGAATGCCGTGGTGCAGGAGCAGGGCAGCATTCTCCCTGGTGCTGTGATCCGTAGCAGGCTTCAGTTTTCTTTAAAAAAAGGAAAAAAAAAATCAAAGGCAGATGCTGATTTGGATCTTTCAGAACATACCACATTTGCTGACTCATGGAAAACCGCTGCCCTCCAAGCTGTTGTCATGTCCTTGAAGAATACACAGTAGTTAGTCATCGTTCTGATGGAAACCGATGAAACCACCATGTCCAGTGTGCTCACTCTTAGAACCCACAATGTAAGATGAAGGGTTTGTGTTTTCCCACAGTGTGGTCCCCAGGCTTGTGGACGTTTTTGTCCTGGAGTCCCGCTCTGTGTCCTGGTCATCTTGTCTGACATCCAGGTTGTGCTATGAACCAAGAAGGAAGCAGCTGTGTACTTTGAGGCTTAGGCTGCCTTTTCAGAAAATATATTGAGACATCAAACAACAAAGATTGGGAGAGCAGAGGTTTTTTGCTTTTTTACACTTTTATACAAAGAACAAAACAATTTCCAAAACTACAACGGAAAACGTTTGCAGTATTTATTTTCTCTTTGTAAAAGGCTCAGAAAGCTAGTGGGGCCTTCTTTTCTTCTAATGATGAACCTGTGAGAACTAAATGTCTTACGGATGATTCTGCAGGATGATAAAGATAAAAGAAGGTATAATCTAAAAAAAATCTCTGTTTAGTCATTTTGGAAGAAATGCTTTATAAGTGAGAAAACATAAATTGAGGAAGGGTAATAAAGTTGTAGATGACTTGTAGGTAACAATAATTGATCACTTGTAAGCACTAAGTTATCTTCATCTAACATTTCTCCAAACGTATTGAAAGAGCTTTCTCATGGAGAATGTGTTACAACAATCCCTTTCTGAGAGTGAGCTGTAGGTGTTGGCCTGAGAGAAGTAAGAACCACCTGACACCGAGACGGCTGAGCACCCTGCACCTCATTCAAGAGCAACTTCTGTTGCCGGTTGAGGGAGCAACACTAAATCCGCATGAAGTGGGATAGCTACTACTGCCCCTGCGTTTGTTACACAGCATTTTTAAACTGGACTGAGGGGATCGAAATAGGGGAATGAGAAACTGTCATTCAGAGCTCATAAGTAGGTTCTATTACCTTTAACAATACTGGTTTTTAAGATAGTTTGAAGGGAGAGAAAGTGGAGGAGGAACCCCAAAATGGAAAGATTATGGTGCAAAGCTATGATAGGACACTGTTCTTGCAGTCCAAAGTGATACTTTGTTAAATTTTTTTCTGTTATTTAAACATCTCGGACTTAGAAATTGCATTAAATTTTTGTGTATTTCAAAAAGTTTTTAATGTGTTTTGTTATGTTCTTATCACATGGATAAAGCAAATAAGTTAAAATGTATTTTGTAAAGTCTGAAAAGTAAGGAGTTACAAATGAAGCCTTACTGAGCTGTATGGTTTTATGTTCTGTTTTCTTAGAACCACGGGTATTTCTTTGTGTAGGTAATATTGTTTTTACCTTTTGTAAAGTATGTCATGTTTATTTATACTAGTCTTTGGTTATGTTCATTAAAAGAGCATGTTTTTTCTGTGTCTGTAATATTTTGCTATTAAAATATATTTTAATATCTTTAAAAGAAACACAATTGACTAATATCATAAATAGAAATAAAGAATACAGGTCGGTTAGACTATGAGCTACAAAGATTTGGAGTTGAAGAAGTAGTCTCATCCTCAAGATTTCTTAGTTGAATATGGAAAAGATAATAAAACTACATAATAATGTATAGAAGTAAAGATAAATATCGCCAGTGAGGTACACAAAGCTATATAATGGAGAATGTGCTGCAGTGGAGATAAAACCATTTTTTAAAGGGTTTGACATGACAGGGCGAGCTAACATATATCCACTATGCAATTAGTACTAGGCTTTACCTGCTCTCGCAGCCCTGAAAGTGGTCATGATTTCACCTCCTGAGAGGAGCCTGGTGAAGGACCCTCAGCTATTTCTATAAGCCCAAGATGAGGGAAAATGTTTTGTGCCAATGGCTGATGCAAGTAGGGTTGTTCAGGAATATGGACAGTGGGATATCTGTGTCAGACCATGTCTGCTAACAGGCATGTGCTTGTCATAAAGGAGGCACTCACTTCTTAAGACACAAAGTCTTAGCAGTTACAGTAGTCCCCCTTATCCATAGGGTATATGATCTAAGACCCCCAGTGAATACCTGAAACCACAGATAGTACCAAACCCTACATATTCTATGTATTTTCCAAAAACATACATACCTATGATAAAGTTTATAAATTAGGAAAAGAGATTACAACTAATAACAAAATAGAATAATTATAACAATATAGTATAATAGAAGTTACATAAGTATGGTCTCTCTCAAAATATCTGGAATTTTTCATTTATTATTTTCAGACCATGGTTGACTACAAGTAAATAAAACCATGGAAAGCAAGACCACAGATAAGGGGGGACTACCGTAGTCTCAGAATTTCCACTAAGAATATCTTGCCCACAGAAGCACCATTCCTTCTGGACCAGAAGAGTCACCCCTGTGGTGGGGATGGCTATTATTGCCCCTGAAATAGCTGCCCCCTATTCCAGAGCTACTGGACATCAAAATTCTCAGTGGCCAAAGCCCTTCTCTTCCCACCCATGTAGCATCCGAGAGAGTGGGCTCTTAGGTCATTACCTCTCAAAAATGTGAGGCATGCATGTCAGCTGGTTAACGCTGTGTCCCTGTTTGAGGTAGAGAGCAAGACAATAATTACAGAGTGAATGTCAATCCTACCTCCCACCCCCTCTACTAGTTTAAGTCAGTGGCAGCAAACCCATTTTTGTCAAACTCTTCCCAGCCAAGTACTATATCTAGCAGAGTTCCAGGCTTGAGCCCATCCTGCTTACTACGGATTCAGGCTGTGTGGATATGATGTCAGGCAGTTTCTTTAAATCATCTGTGGTGAAGGATCAGATTTTCCTTTTTAAAAAATTTCAGACTGGGATTTTGTAACAGCCGAAAAATGAAATAAAAAATACAAATATCACAGTCCTGTTTATTATCAGACGCTGCAGACCTAAAGTTACTATGTCATGTTGCCATGAGATTTTAAATCCTTTGCTCTCAATTTCTGTATTTCACTTGCCACGTACTACGGATGGGCAGAACAGCCCAGTTTGTGGACCACATTCTGAGGAGCTCTGGTATGAGAGACTGGCAGGTAAAAGGAACCAAAAATCTTCTTGAGGAAGAATTCATCTGAAGGTAGAGAGGATTGAGGTGCGTGTTTTACTGATTATGGACATAGGTTCTAGGGTGATTCTGAACACATTCTTCTCTGTTCCTCAGTTGCTCAGCAAAACCTAAAGAAGTTATTTCACTAGACTCTCAAGAGACAGACACTGAGATTGTAAGTTGTGTCACATTTATGACTGTGAAGATGGTGCCCTTAGCCTTCAGCAGGCTCTAGGCATCCATATTCTCGGTCAGGAGCAGCAGCCATGGCCAGAGTTTGGGGGTGGAGCTCATCCAGGAGAATAGAAAAGCAATTGGAAACTGGTTTCAGGAGTACATTTAAAGGGCTCTATGGGGACTCCCAGAAACATCTGGAAGGCATTTGAGAGGGACTGGATTTTGCACAGAAGCAGCAAGGATGAAACCAGAGAAGTGGCCCAGTGGACTCCTGAACTGGTGGTCATCCCCCCAGTTCCAGAATGCTATATTGGTATAGACACACTCAGCAACTGGCAAATACCCACATTCGTTTTCTGACCCATGGAGTGAGAGCTATTATGGTTAAGAAATAACAAATATAAGTCACTAGAACTGCATCTGCCGAGGAAGAGAGTAAAACCAGAAGCAATAGCACATTTCTGGAGGGATTTTAGAGATGAGTGCTACCATGGAGGACCAGAAGGATGCAAGAGTGGCAATTCTCACATCTCGCTCAGCCCATCTATTTGGCCTGAGCAGAAGAAAATAGATGAATCTTGGAGAATGACAGTGGATTATCACAAATGTAATCAGGTGGTGACTTCGACTGCAGTTGTGATAATCCACTATCAAACAAATTAACACATGCCCTGATAACCTGGTATGTAGCTATTGATCTGGAAAATGTTTTGGTTTTCTTCTTCTTGATACTTTGTTAGTAAAGAGAACCAGAAACGGTTTATCTGGCAAGGCCAGAAATATCCCTTTCACCATCCTACCTCAGAAGTGTATCAGTTCTCCAGCCCTACGTCGTATTTCTTCCACACAGACCATGATCATTTTCCACAAGACATTCTCACCTTGGTCCATGGTGCTAATGACGTTATGCTAATTAGACGGAGTGAACAAGCCGTTAACAACTACTCTAACCTTATTTGTAATACATTTGTATGTCTGAGGGTGGGAAATAAATCCAGCAAAAAATTAACGGCCTTACACTTCGCTGAAATTTTAGGGGTCCAGTGGTGTGGGACAGGTCAAGATATCTTTTCTAAATAAAGATTAACTTGTTGCATCTGGCTTCTCCAACAACCAACCAAACAAACCAACAAAAGGCACAGTATTTAATGAAATTCTAGATTAGAGAAAATATATTTCTCATATTGCTCATGGAATTCATTGGTCTTACCATGTTCCCCACCATCCTGAAGCATCTGGCCTGACAGAATGATGGAATAGCCTCTGAAGACTCAGTTTATGGAACTACCTAGATGGCAATAAAAGTATGCAGGGCTGGGGCAGTGTTCTCCAGGAAGCTACATATGATCTAAATCAGCACTCAGTACATAATGCTACTTCTCCAAGAGCCAGGATGCACAGGTCTAAGAATCAAGGGGTGAAAATGTACAGAATACCACTATTAACCCTAGTGACCTTCTGACACAATTTTGCTTCCTGTCTCCACATCCTTAGGCTGTGCTGGTCTCGAGGTCTTTGTTTCAAAAGGAAGAATGCCTCTAGTTACTTTGGGCTTTTTGCACCTCTGAATCAACAAGCAGAAAAAGGATTACTCTCCTGGCTGGGGTGACTGATGCTGATTACCAAGAGAAAATGGCTGCTACTGCACAGTGGGAGTGAGGAAGAGTATATCCAAAATAAGACATTTTAAGGAATTTTAGTACCACCAAGCCCTGTGACTAAAGTCAATGGAAAACTATAAAATTCAATTCAGGCAGGACAACTAACGGCTCAAATTCTTCAGGAATGAAGGTTTGGGTCACCCCATCAGGCAAAGAGCCATGACCAGCTGAGGTGCTTCCTGAGGGCAGAGGGAATATGGAATGAATAATGAAAGATAAGTTATAAATACCAGCTATGACCACATACCCAGTTGGAGAAGCAAGGGCTGATTACTGTGTTTCTTCCTTATTTTGTAATGAATGTTTTTATGTACATATATCAAATATGTATATGTTATAAACACACACATACATATATATAAAGCATATATCTTTCTTCTTCCCTCTTTCATCCTGTATCATAAGTGCATCAAAAATGGTTACATTATAGTATTTAAGCTGAAGTATTACAAGGACAAAAGTGAACACCACCCAAGGACTTTGCATCTTCTTCCAGAAAAAAGGTTAACGTTCCTAGTTATATGCAGGGTAGCTGTACTACGTTAGACAGAAGTATGACTTGGTTTTTGTCTTTATTTGGAGATTAAATATGGTTGAAGATGTGTACAGGTGCTAAGCTGACTGGGCTACCCAGTTACTCATTCGAACACGAATCTAGCTCCTGCTATAAAGGTATTTTGTGGATGTGTTTAATATCTACAATCCACTGATCCTCCATAATGTGAATGGGCCTCACACAGTAGATTTTATCTTACTAGTTGTTTCTTTGGCTAACCCTGTTAAAACGTTTCCCCCCAAATATCTCATCATCATTTTATTGTAAGTTTTGTTTGCTGAAATACTTTTTTATTTTATAATGTCTGAATAAAAATTCAAGTGTAATGAAATTTACAGTGAAAGCCTCACTCGAGATCCCTGTTCTCCCAGGTACCGAGTCCACTCCTTGGGGGCTACCAACGTGACTAGGTTCTGTGTATCTAAAGAGATAGTCTATCATATATAAGCAAATATAAACACCCATGCATATATTTTATTTTCTACATAATTGTAGCATACTATACCCAGTTTCATACCACGCTTTTTTTCATTGAACATTGTCTTAGGGATCATTCCATCTCAGTACCTAAAGTTATCATTCTTTTTTCCATTTTGCAAATGTAGTAATTTAATTCTCTATGACTGTATTCATATAAAATGCATCTAAAGTGGGACACAAAGTTGAAAGGAGCTCCAATAATAATTATACCAAGAGCAGGTATAAACTGCTTTTTTTTGTTTTGTTTTGTTTTTTTAAACATATGGTCACCCTGTCTATGCTGGATATTTTGTTTCCAATCCTTTAATATTACTAAACTGCAATGAATAGACTTATAAATATATAATTTGCACACATACATATGCATCCATAGGATAAATATCTAGAAGTAGAATTGCTGGGTGTAATGGTTAATTTTGTCAACTTGACTAGCCATGAGGTACCTAAATCAAATACTATTTTGTGTCTGTGGATTGTTTCTCTGGACGATCTTAATATATTGGGTCAAAGGTTATGTATATTTAAAAGTTTGATTGCTCAACTGTCCTTCATAAAGTGCATAACAATTTTCACTTCCATATGCAGAATATCAAAAATGCCTGCCCTACTTATTAGTCATTGCCCCATTGACCTATATGTTATCTTTATGTTTTAAGTCCATATATGTACTAAAGTCTATTCCTGGGTTAGTCTGTTCCATCAATCTGTCTTGCTGTGTACCTCATCTAGTTTTATACCGTCTTTTAGAAAGAGTTAATCTAGTTTTATATTACCTTTTCAAAAATTTCTTGGATTTTCTATAGAATAATTCATCTATTATACCCCTTCAGATAGAAATTTTAATAGTAACAATATTCACCATGTAAAGGTCAAGTATCTCCATTTATTTTCTTTCCTGAGGTTTTTAGTTTTTATAATTTTTAAACTGAATTTGAAGATGTTTATTGCATTCTATTTTTGGTGGAAAAATGAAACCTACATTTACATAGCACAACCTTGTGAAATACACAAAGTGAAACTGGGAAAGAAGCATTTTTCCTCTCCTAGTCCTTTTCTGAGGACTAACTCATGAATAGCTCCACTGTAATTAAATATTTCTTGCAACAGTTGGGCACTAATTTTAACATTTATTCATTCCAGTATAGGCAACAATTCACCACTTTCTTTCAGTTACTTCACAATATCCAATCCTCCAACAAACTCCCCTTTCACATACAGCTAAGGGTGTATCAGCCAATTGGAGTGTTTTTAATCCTTTCCGAACTTCTTCATCCTCCAATATACCAAATGTCTCATATTAAACAGTACTATTTAGTATTTCCAAATTTGTTTGCTGAATCCACAATTAGCTTCCTGTTTCCTTTCATAAAGAGCATCACAGAAGCTTTATTTGTCAGTACTTTGAGCCTTTCCTCTAATTTAGGAGCTCTGGGGCAAATTTTATCTAGTTCAGATGCTCCTAGTTCCTTAATTATATCAAGTTCTCCTATGAGCTCTCTGGAAACAATTGGAGATAGGTGGGCCAATTGGAATAGGTTTTGAGGCCTTGATGAACTTCCTCATCTGAGAAGGTATTAAAACTGCTAAACTGAATGTTGTTTGTTAAGAATTTCCATGTTTGCTGAAACCACAGAGGCTCCTGTGGAGTCCCTTTCATAAACAGCACGCAGGGGGTGTCCTGAGTTAACTTCTTTAGGCACAGAGGCTGAGGTCTTCATTAAGGTGCTCATTACTGCCAGTGGGAGGGAGCCCACAGGTGAGTGTCATTGAACTTTTTTGGTCAACTCTGGGGCATGTGCACCATTTAATTGGTCAATTTTCTGTGAATTCTTGAAAAACAGAAAGGTGGAACAGAACTAAATTCATATTTTTCAGATACTTCAGGAACAGCTTCTACTTACAACTTACATAAAACTTGGGGGTGTTCTTTGGCTAACTGCCATCACATTGTTCATCTGAACACTGTAGAGCCCATGGTGCCCAAAAATGGAAGAGAGACTTGGCTCTGAAAAACAGAAGCTCCTCAAACTACTGGGCTGAGTTGACCTCCACACCTGCAGCTACTGTCCTAGCCTCCCCCGCCACCATAAAAATTTTGGTCACCTCAATTATAAGAGTTTTTCATGAATCATTGCATTGGCAAAAATTTCCCAGATGCTACTAAATAATCACCCAGATAATGGATATTCTAGATTTTAATGGGTGTGTCTAATGCTTCATTAGGTTGTAAGAACTATTGTTCCCTGTAGCTAAAATATATCTCTTGCCTCTTATTTCATTGTAAAGGCTGTTGGTCTTGCCCAATTTAAATGCCTCTATTCTGTTTTTATAGCATCATCACAAAATTTCATATACATATATCATTTACTGAGCTGTAAATTCTTTAAGGGGTGGGTCACCACAATTTAGTTTCACATTTGCATATGATGGAAGGAGGGAGAGAAGTAGTCAGGAAAAGAAGTATGCAGGCACAGTGCCTGGCCAACTACCTCACTCCACACTCCACAAACTGCATTAACACACATTCCATGTAAAATGTACTCCTGGAGTACAGAAATATGATGTGAAATGTGCTCCTTAGAATTCTGCACTGTGGTAGCTCCAGTGAATGGCACATACTAGGTGTTCAGTGCATGTGTACTGAACTGTACCAGTGACTGACTGTGAAAGAACCTAGGAGGAAATTAACAATTTCTAATGATGGATTGTATTTCTGAAGATAAAGGGCATATTCTAGAAGTGTGTTAGCAATTTCAGAGATTAAATTAGGCTCATGGATAAGGTTTATTTTCCAACTGAAAATAAAGTCTCTAAACCAGTATCTACAAAAAACACTCACTACTTACTCATGTGGTTGAAAGGAATGAATTATATTCTTTAAACTTTTGAAAGAAGTTGGGAGGAAAAAAAACTATATAGTAATCAAACTATACTTTTAAAAATACTATTTTATTTATACCTATGTATGGAAAAAAATGGCTGTACTATCATGTTTACATACCAATACTGGAAACAGAGTTTGATAATAAACCACATCTAAATTTTATAAAGAAACAAACAAATAACAAATTTTATAAAGAACACAGATATTAAAACACTGATTGGTTATAGGAAGCAGAGTGGAGGAAAAAACCATTAGCTATCATTTTCATTTTCATTAAAGAGCAGCACCCTCTGAGAAGAATCATATCGATTAGTAATATTCATCTATAATGCAAAATAATATACATAGAAAAGTTAGTGATTGTACTGATTTTATTACTTTTACTAAGCCATTTTATCTTCCTCACATTCAATGCAAGAACTAAAACAATATGAAAAAAATATGTCCTCATTATTCACAATAAAAAGGGTCTGCTTTATTCTGCAGGTCTGGGTGTACTATACAATAGGGACATTTCATGGCTCAAGTGGATCAAAATACCATTTTGATTCTGACCCACTGAATAAAATTTCATGCAGATTTGATGACTGGACGAACTCCATGGGAGCTGTGATAGACTGAACCATTTCTGTGGTATCCCCAGATCTCAGTAAATAAGACTCTATACAAGAAAGGATAACAATCAATCTATCCATAAATTATATTTACAGGCTCTTTGTCTAGTGTAAGGTGGAAGAAGGGGCCCTCTCTTGAGTACATGGATACAGGTATTGGTGTGGTCTAAAGATTGCTGGGTATGACATCGTTGTCTATTAAAATCAAGATATGGTAGACATCAAAACCACTGTCAGGTTAAGAAACCTCCACAACTTGTCTCAATTCTTCAAATAATGGAGCAAGTTCCTTTTCTAGGCTGACAATTAGTCCTAAAACGAAGAGATTAAAAAAATCAGAACATCAGAAACAAAATGTGCCTAAGAAAAAAAGTCTTTGATTTAAATTCCCTCTTGTCAAAATTTGGCTGCTAAAGAGTAAATGAGACATAGCTTATTTCCCATAACTAAAACAAATATTCTAGGTAACCAAAAAACCACATTCATTATGAAGTTTACCTATATTTCCACGTTTAAAAGGAAGTTCAGTGATGAATCAAGAAGACAACCAAGTCTAGAAATTAGCATATCTAGCCTTCTTAGTTTACAGGAATGAAAAGCTATATACCTTAGATGCTATAATTTTATGTCCAAACAAATAAGCATCTTCCTCTGTCTCAAAGAATATTAAAAGCATCTGGGGTTCCCAAGGAAAGGTTCTAAGTACTAAAATATAATTCTGTACATTATCATAATTTATAATACAAACTGATCATTTAGTATTATAGTTGTGGTGATTTATCACAACAGGTTTAACATACTTAAAATACTGACACCACTACAATCCTATATAATTTACAAAGTTTTCACATTTAGTATTTTACAGCTTTAAAATATTTAGAAATGGTAGAGACCTAACAGATGATCAAATCTAAACCTCTCATTTTAAAGGCAAGGGATCTAAGGACTGGCTTCAGCGACAAGGGTAGGAAGAGAACTAGATAAAACAACTGGGAAAGAAAAAAACAGAAAAGGAATGTATAACAGTTCTAAACAGCAGTCTAATCTGAAGGAGACAGACCTTTTAAATCCAACTTTAAAAAGAGTAAAAAAAAAAATTACAATTCAACTGAATATTATCATTTTACACATAAATACCCAGGGAAGGCTACTGGATATAATGGGATCTTACTATCTTCTATAGAAAGGACAACTTCCTAGCGTTTGTTCTCAAATTTTTCAACACTCGAGAGTATGAATTATGTTCATCCTATTCATACTCTTTAAAATCCCACTTGCATTCATCTTGCTATCATTCAAGATTTTAAAAATTCTAACAGATTGGTCTATACAGAATTTAACACATCCTTGCCCAATTTATGTGTTTTGTTTGGTTATCTTCTCTTTTTGTTTTCTTAAGCTGTTCTAATGTGAGCAAGATGTAGCATTCAAGAGTTAAAGATAAAGTTTAATTTTCTCTTTCTGTTTTAAAGGATCACTTACCCACATACTATCTCATTTGAACTAGAAAATAATCCCGTAAGATGGAGAAAGCAGATATAAGCTCATTATACAGATATGGAAAACAGAATTCGGAGAAGGTATTTCTCCAGAGAGCAAGGAACATATGGTGGAGCCAGACCATGAGCTCAGGTTTTTCAACTCTAAATTTACTATTCCTATCATATTAGACTGTTCAGATAAGTATTATATAGAATTAAAAGATGCATTTAAGATAATTAAAACAAACCTGTATTGGCACTGCTGCTGGCTATGAAACTCACCACCAAAGGTAAACGATTGAACTGAACCACCTAAAAAAATAAGATCTAAATAATATGCTGTATTGTGAAAAGGTAGCATAATTCAAATGAACTATCTTAATCTTTCAAAAAATTTTAAATAGTCAATGTGTAACATACTAGCCCAACATCATGGCATTACATCATGAAATATAAAAGAGCTGCAATTAAATATTTTCATAAAATAGTTATTTTCTCTTAAAGACATTACTACCACTTAGCCTGGTAAGTTTTTAAGGTAGGACTGTGTCTTATTCATCTTTTTAACTCTAAAGCTCAGCTGAGTGTCAATTACATAGTATGGGCTCAATAAATATTGATAAGTAAATGTTTAAAAGCAGTATTTCTCATGCAAATAGTTACATCTTCATGATTTTTCTGCCTCTTGTGTACCACTATAATTTAAATGGATTCAAATTAACTTTAAATTAACTATCTTTTCAAAACACTTGGCTTCAACCCAATTCTTATCAGTGAAATTAAAGGTCAGACGGGTCTATTATAATTGCCTAATACACATTAGAATATATAACTTTTAAAATAAAAAGATGTCAGTTGCTTATCATCAGTGATACATAAATCATACTCTGAAAAACACTGCACTAAAACATAAGCAATTAATTTATTCTAAAAAAGAAAATACAGCTGGAGATCATGAGGTATGTAGCAAGTAATTTCTTTCCCACAATTAATAATCTCACTTATTATATATATATTCCAAATCAAATGAAGGTATTAGCAGCAATAACAAATTTAAATAATTTATCATTTGACTTTCTAGAGTAATTCTTTATCTGTCATAACAACAAAAAGTGTGTCATTTGAGAAATCAGTTGTTAAGCTAAGGGCACCATCTACTGGAGGTAACAGTGACCTAAATTACCTTTTCAGGGTAACATGTACTTTATTATTAAATCTTTTAAAAATACTTTTCCATATTAATTCCCAGTGTAAAATATGAAAAAAAGTACTATAGTTTAAAGTAACCAATTTGAAAGTTAAGATTTTAAAATTCCATTGCATTCAAAATTAAAACTTAGAATGATAACACAAACTATTTTCTATAGAAGACATAACAATAATAGTTGAAATCAGCAAACCATTATTTATTTATGAACTTACCTGGTAGGTATTGTAGTAACAGATGATACTTTTATTTTTTGAAAGTCCAAGTTTGCTCCCTTGATCTGTTGCAAGGGCAAAGGTAGATAAGAAGCCAGGTCTCAAAGCATGCTCTGGAGCATTATCATTAGCCACTGGAAATACAAATGATTTAATCAAAATTTATGCAGTGCATATGGTAGGATAAAGATTTACAGTACCATATATATATGTATATAAATATATACATACACAGATATAAAACATATATCCATAAAAATATCAAGCACAAGGGTTCTGCTTTACAATATTAAAATCTTATGGCTAATTATGTCTCATCAATTTAGGTGGGAAATACTGCTCAATCAGAAGCTGAGTGATCATAACTAAGGGAAAAAATGATGATTCTCACAGTATTTTTTTTAATTTTTAAAAGAATACTAAATGTTGATATTTTCTTAATATCAACCCTAAGACTGATTAATCAGTACAGTTAATAAACTGAATATTCTGGTTAACTGAGAGCCAAGCTAGAATAATGAAAAAAAGCTTTAGCAAACTTTGCTCTCATAAAATCAACATTAGTATTGCTTATAGATAACTATTTTGCAGATGGCTATTCATTTTCTTTCACTCATTAAAGTTATGTAGCTATATCAGTTAAGTGCAAGCTTAAGGCTTTAACACAGAATCCTCAGAAAAAAACATGAGCTGGAAAATCTGAGATTATTTTATTCAAAGCCTTTCTTATAGAACTAAGAAAAGGCAAGTGACTTGCCCATGGCCTCGTATGTTTTATGGTGAGTTAGAAGGCACACTGGAGATGGTGGTTTCTACTACATCTTGTCATTCATATGTGCAACTTAGTACCAACAATGTACTCTTTGCACTTGACCATCTTTGCTTATAAAAGAAAAGAACTAAATTAAGTGATTTCTAAACTTCTTTTCAACTCTAAAGTCTAAAATTACCTGACATATATGATAACTGCAAGTGGAAAACAGACTGGACACAAAAATGTACAGAACATTATTTAATCTTTCTTTGGTAAAGCTATTAGTTTCCCAGTATAACTATACACATCCATTCTGATACCAGACAGAAGTAGTAAAAATGGTCTTAACATATACTGATTCTGTGATAATGCATACATTTAAAAAAAAAAAAGGCTGAAAATCAGGTAAAAAAAATTTTTTTTATGTTAACAACCTCTTCTTTAGGTGAAAAATTATTGTTAGATTCTGGTTAACTAAAGTAATTATGAAGTTAAAAGTTAAAAAAAATCTCATTTCCAGTAAACAAGTAAAGAAAGATTAAACAACACGATAAATGTGTACTGATTCAAATATATGGATGTTTATCCTAAAACTATCAGCAACATGATAAAATATATATATACAAGGGGGAGTCTGTGTATATAACATATATAGCTGTGTACATACCCAGTGTCATCACTTAGACTTACTAATATTATACCATAAAATGTCTTTTAACAGGAAACTGGGCCTGTGATAAATTCATCCTTAAACTCTAGATGATAATGATATATTTAACATGTAATAACTTATGTTCCAACACAGCTTTCAATATACAAAAACAAATGTCCTCCCCAATTAAGACCATCTCCTGAATTTAATGAGTTTTATATGCTTGCTGCTGTACTACTCAGATCTAAATAATTTTATTATAAAAGAAACATGACACTGGCATTTAAGTGCTCAGTTTTACCTTTTATAACAGGCACTCCATCTCTATCTGACACAACAATAGCATGGAGCCCTTCAACACTAGAAGGAAAAAAAGTTAAAATATTATAAAACATTTCATTTTCTCAAAATATGTACCTTAAAGTTATAATGGTATTTTTCAAGCATATTTCTGAAAAAACCATGGTAACTCAATTATTGATAGTATAAGCTCCTGTTTGCCAAAACTATTCCAGAAATTGAATGTGTATTTCTTACCTGTTCTTAATCTTTACAAATTTATGTAGTTTATCAATAAAAAATCTGAAATACAGCTGATTCTCCTTAAATTGCTAATTATCATTACAAAAGTATGACAGTTATCAGTAGTGGTTATAGTTGACAAAAAAACTTTCTCTCATTCATTCCAAAATCAAGTGCCCAGTATTTGTGGCACTTAATACTTGTAATACCATGCTAAGCAAAAATAAAAAAAGTCACTGCCTTCACAAAATTTAACAATCTAAAAGGAGAGTGGCTGTCAATCAAATAATCCCACACTAACAAATATAAAACTACAACTGTGACAAGTGCCATTAAGAGATCTGTGGGGATATGAGAGTCTATCAAATCAAAGGCAGGCTTGATTTAGACGTCTGGGTCAGGGAAGGTTTCCCTGAGGAAGTGATAGCTTGGCTGGGGTGTTATGGCTCTGATTAAGAGAAGACGTGCAAAAAAGATTGTTCTTTCTAGGCTGAAGGAACAGAACGGGAAGGATGAAGGTCATGCAGCAACCCTGTCGGCCAGGCCCACATCAGCAGCAGTAAGCAGAATGGTCGAGACGATAGCTCTGAAGTTAGACCTGGGTCCCATTCGGGCTCTCCTGCTTACTATTTATGCTGCCTGGGGCCAATTATGAAACCTAAGCCTCAGTTCATAATCTGAAGATGGGAATAACTGTACTTATTTGGCTATGTGAAATTTAATAAAGTAATGCATGTAAAGTAGAGGCTGTTACAGTTATATTAATTATCATCAGTTAACATCGGGGTGTCATCTGCGTACACTGACAATGACATAATTTATCAAGGCAGTTTAAATATTTAATTATTAGTGAGAATCCCTAGAGCACAAAAGTATAGTGTTAAAAATTATAATAGGACACATTTACACACAACCTACAGCCCTGTGACTATCTTGTAATATCTGTAGATTGCAACTCAGAAATATGTTCAATGTTCCTACTATAACCCAGAATTATCCACTCCTTATTGTATCAACCTTAATTTAGGGATGAAGAAAATTCATATTAAGATATTGAAATTAAAATTCTATTAATCCCATTGTCAAAAACTTTTAAATCGGAGAAGAGTTATTAAAATTTGAGAAGAAAATGTTACAAAACCATTTATCCACCTTACATTAAAAATAAGAATGATGAAACCACTGTGTATAAATATTTACTGGTATTATTTTCTATTATCATTCAATTCTGAAACTATCTATGGATTAAAACATACCCTGTAAGATTAATATATAAATATATTCTTCTAAGTTAAAAACTAGGTTATATAAAAATACATCCTACAGATACTTGCATACCCACAAATCACTCTGTGCAGTTATTAATAACAACATTGCTTGAAATAGAAAAAGACTGGAAATGTAACTGTCCATCAAGAAGAATAGGTTAAATAAGCTATGACACACATATACAGTGGGATACTCTGCAGACAAAAATAATGCAGCAGTTCTTTATGTGCTGGGAAGAAGTGATCTCAAAGTTAGACATATTAAGTGAAAAAAGAGTTCTGAATAGTATATATAAGAAGCAACTTATGTAATAACACATGTAGGCATAGGTGTGTGTATGTAGCAATGGACTAAATGTGTCACTTCCCTCAAAATTCATGTTGAAACGTTAATCCCAACTGTGGTGTTATTTGGAGGTGGGGCCTTTGAGGGTAATTAGGCCATGAGGGTGGAGACCTCATGAATGGAATTAATGCCCTTACAAGAGGCTGAAGAGCTATCTTTGTGAGGCTATGAGAAGTCTGCAACCTATAGCCCAGAAGAGGGCCTGCATCAGGACCTGACCATGTTGGCACCGTTAGCAGACTTCTATCCTCCAGAACTACGAGAAATAAATTTTAGTTGTTTATAAGAAATTCAATCTATGGTATTTTGTTATAGCAACATACACTAAGACTTCTGTGTATATGTGTAAATATGTGTTTGCTTGTAGGTGCATAAAATGTCTCTGATGGTAGCAACGTGTGTTTGAGAAGGGAACTGTGTGACTGGAAGGCAGGGATGGGAAGCTTCTCACTCTACGTCCTTCAGTTAATATGTGAATAGTAAACTTTATGAAAGTATTACTCAAAAAATAAGCAAATTAAAAAACACGTAAAGAGTACTACAAAAATGTTTAGAAATATCTGTGTCACCATAGGTAGCTTCTTTTTTCTTTCCATAGTAATTAATTTAAATGCTAACTAATGCACCAAAAGAAGCAGAAACAGAAAGATTTTCTTTTCAATGGATTGCAAATTCACAAAGATAAATGTCCAACAACGTAGAAAAAATATACACATACTTAAAATACCTAATTAAAGAAATCAGGTCACAAATATAAAAGGTATTTCTAATTTTACACAGTCAACAAAGAATAACATGAATACATTTTAGTAATAATTGAAAAAACTATGATGCATTAATAGGTACACTACACTTTAAGATGGAATAAATTAAATTTTGTGAAATAGTCTGCAGAAATCTAAACCTTAAAGCTTGCTAAAACAAATGTTTTTATTTCAAAAAAGTAAATGTTATATTAGTATTCAAAGACATCATACTTAGTTTTAGTCATATAATGATGAAACATCTGGCTATTTTAAAACACGTAAAGTTGTAACTATTAAGGCCTAAGACTGCTTTGGGTCACAACTAGATTTTAAAATACAAGCCTAAAAATTAAGCTTGCTGGAGAAAAAAACAAAACCACACATATTAACATCTGTAGGTGTCTGAACTGGTTGTTGAGAGGCACAGCAGTCAAATGATTATAAAAGCATGGACCCACAAGCTCTGAAGCCAGGCTGCCTGCATCCTAATCCCTTAACTTTACATATATTAGCAACAAATTAAAGTATATATTCTACTACTTTTCTTTATGAGTGTTCAACATCATTATTTCTTCATTCTTTTAGGATTCAATAAGACGACTTTCAAGAAATGGTCAATTAATAGGAAATTAAACTGGTCTCAGTCATGAAAAAAAAAAAACAAACAACACATGGTAGTAATCCCTTTCCTTCCATTATGAAAAGATTTTCATTGTTATTACAAATATCATTTTAACAATTATTAACTATGCTTCTGTTCCTCTATTTTGTCTCCAGTGTGGTATTTCTCTTCTCTACCATTGCCCATTTTAGCAGCCTTTCAATATACTATGCCCAACAAGGTAAACACAGATTAATATAGAAAGCCCTCATTTTTGTACTTCTAATTTGGACACATTTCAGTTGTCAGTTTAATTAAATAACACCACTCCCCCTCAACAGCCCCGGTCAAATTTCAATAAGCACAGTATATTAACTGAATAAGTGTATAAAGTACAGAATTCTCTAACTCTTCAGGTCACAAGTAACTATGTAAATGGCTTTATAAATAACAGACAAGCATCGTGATCATTAACCAGTCACATCACTTCTTTCAATGTATATTGGTGACTGGTCACTGAGCATCTGTTACTCAGTTTACGTGAGAGCAAAGTGTATAGTTTTAGCTCATCTTTCAGTGACATTTAAAAAATAACTGAAATAAGGCTAATAAAGATGAAATACGGCAAAGAAATGAAAAGTGATAATGCTGAAAGTGAAATCTAAATAGAAAGCAGAGTTAACAAAGAAATAGCTGGCGGAGGGAATATCGACATTATCACTGCTGTGAACGAGATGTGCAGCCAAAGGAACTTAGTGAAGGCAGACTTATTGACATAAATGAGGAAAATGGTTGATGAAAAGGATGAAGATATTTCACAGGAAGTGACACTGGCAAAATATCTCACATTAAAGAACTCTTGAGGCATATTACATTGAAAGGCTAAAGGACAAAAAGTTGGACATTGATCCATACTTAAAAAGGAGTATGCCAATTTGCCAAAGCATAGAAAAGATGCCTGCTCTTTACCTTAAAGATACGGCTTTTATATATCTTAAGGTATATGAAAATAAGTAGGCAAACACTGTTCAAACTACTCTTGGTAAATTTTTTACAAAGAAATAAACACTCTAATTCTCAATGTTTCTACTGTTTTAAGTTATAATCAATTAAGCAAATACTAGTTTTAGTATTTGTTTCCAGTCCTCTAAATCTAACAAAAAAGAGATTTTAATGTTTTGACAAAAACTTTTAAAGGTCACAAAAAAAGCTAATTTTTCCCATTGGTTACAAAAATTGTTTTGGACAATTTTAGCTTGTGTAGTCATTGTTATGGCCCTGCAGTACTGTGCAAAGCTAGGACTGCCTGTATTGCTAATCATAAGGTCGAGAACAGAAATCAGCAGCTGGTCTTTAGTTTGCCAATACTAAGAGGAAAAGAGTAAAATTAAATTTAAGTATTGCATTAACATAAAATCAATGGTAATTATTTAATACCTCAACAGTGTTTTATTCCTGATATGGAAAAAATATATAGATAAATTAAAAATAAAAGATAATATCATTAATCACCAGTGGCCTGTAATCAGAGTAAAGGCACAAGTCAACAGGACAAGCCACACCAAACAATTGAAGAAAAAATCCAAACAAGGTTTTTTCCTCTACCTACAGAAATAAACAGATGTCTAAAACCTTTTTAAACTTCAAACAGATTTGGAAGATAAGAAATTAAAAAAGAAATAAAAAGACCTCGACATATATTCTACTATATTCTTTCACCAGTTATTCAGTTATTCTGGGATGTGGAAATGAATATCTCTAATTATATTCCTCTCTTTCATGTCCTTAACTCCAAGGTATCATTTTACACTAAACTAAATGTGAATTATAATTAAACTAAAGTAATGTCATTTCGATCAGTAAAATTTCTAATATGAAGTTTCCTGTCCTCGATACAAAAGCCTAATTTATAAAATGCTACATCAAATGGACTGTGTGCAGGCAAAAGAAAGCCTTATGAGTTTTCCAAGTATAAAATGTTGTCTAAATCTAGGATTTTTGGGTTTTGCAGACTCAACAATTAGGTCTTGAAGGCATTATTAAAAATAAAGACAAGTTCTTAGGGTTTTTTCCCCCCCAAATTACTCTCCTTCAAAGTATAATCCAGTAAACTGCTATGACAGTATATTTGAAAGAACTCTAAAGTGGCAAGAAATCTAATTTCTAGTCCTCTGGCATCCACCTGATGTTTAAGCTAGGATAAGTCTTGTAACTTCTCTAGGTCCCATGTTATTTATCTGTAAATTTTGTTATGTTAGGTATTTGAAAGTGCTAAGTAATAGCATAATATACACACAGTGTTAGTCTAAAATAGCTAGAAATAAAATACTACACAAAATGTTATACAGAATTTATATTGTAACAAATCAGCAATTTTTTACCTTGGTAATTTTTTATACAGGAATCGCTTTAGGTCCTGAAAGAGAATATAAAAATAAATCATATAATAATAATAATATGCCTTGCACTAGCTCTTTATATCTTGTCTTAGCCACATTTCAGGTATCTTAAATCATAATTCATAACCTTTCTTGTGTTTTACTTTTTCTAATTTTGACACTAGTTTTGTGACTTGGAGCTAGTTAACTAAGCCTTTTCTCTAAGCCTTAGGTTAGTTTCATTTGTTAAGTAGGGATAATAGAATCGATGTCATAATATTGTTTTTAAAGTTTATGAGAAGATACCTATAAAGTGATTAGCATATCTGAAAATGGTAAACACAAATACATATTAGCTATAAAACTGGATCATACTTTTCCTATTTCACATCCTGCTGCTACTGTTGTGTTCACTTGAGAATATATTATGAATCTTTCCATGTCTACATACAGACTTTCTTATATCACCTTAACAATCTTTGGTAAGTTGATTAACTTCTCTAAAATTCAATTTCCTCATATGACTAAAGATATAACAATGTATGACAAGGGTTTAGCATGGAACACAATTAGGATGAAAGAAAAAGAACACAATTTTATTTTATTCATCTAGGGGATTTCACTGACAATCCAGGTGTCAATTATGAGTTCTACATAGATAAATTAGATCTGCTGTTTTGAACCTCGAATCCCTACTATTCTTCAAACCTGAATATTCATTTTATTTCATCTCACCACTAGTTAACCTTTGCTCTCATTTTAAACACATAAAAAACCTCAACTCATCATGTTTCACCTGAAATTCAGATTTCCTCAATCTCTTGTTTCCACTAATGGCACTACCAAGCCCGTTTATTCAGGTGACACTAAGAGTAATATTTAACACTAATCTCAAATTTGTCACTTTCAAATCACTTGAGAAGTCAAATGTTTTTAAACTGATCTCCTTTTCAACTGACATTTATTTTCATTTTATTTTTTATGACTTGCACTAGCCTAACTGGTATGCTGATCTCCCATTTCTATTCTATACAGTTCTATGCAGTGCCAGTAATTGTATTATTCTTCTTGAAAGCCATAATTGCAGTGATTTTCAGCTTCAGGTATGGATAACACATAAGGTGCATTAACAAAAACAAGAAACCCACTGATACCTGGGTTAGATGTTCCCAAGATGACTTCCTAGGCAGCTGAGGTTAAGAACCAGTGTTTGAAAGCTTTCCATTGTTTATTACATAAAAATTCTTTAGACATTCGAGACTCTCTACAATATGGTTTACAATTAAGTGTACAGTCCTGCTTCCTACCACTCCCTCATACATATCTGCAGCTCCAGCTAAACTGGACTACTTATAGCTGTTCCACACACACATCTTTCCTATCTAATTCTGTTTATGCCATCATTCTACTAGTAATATTCTCCCTCTCAATCTCACTTTAAAAAAAAATGCTACTCATCATTTAGAGCTAATCTCAACCACCATATACTCCAAATAGGCTTTCCTTTTCCTGATAAACACAAACCAATGTAATCCCTCTCTCCTTTGCAGTGCCACACAATAATGTGTATATATGTGATTACTTGCCTACTATTTTCTTAAACTATCAAACCCTTAAGGAGAAGAATTATACGTTAATCATCTTTATTTCACCCACAGCCCTTATTACAGCAACGACTGCAAGGCAGATGTTCAGTAGATATTTAGTGATTTCATTATGCCTGAATAATGTCTCCAAAATATAATGAGACACCCCAAAATGGAATGATAAAGGCATAAAAAGTTACTTAATGTTGAAACGCATAATCTTGCAAGCTAAAAAGAAAAACATGATTCCTATTAACGCTGAATGACTAGTGTAATAGTTAAGTGCATGGATTGTGGAGCCAAACTGCTCGGGTTGGTATCTTGACTCAAGTACTAGCTGTGTAACTTGAGGTAAGTTACTTGATCTTTCTATGCCTCAGCAGTCTCATCTATAACACAAGGCTAACACTGCTTACTTCCTAAAGTTGTTTTTAGAAACAAGTACGTGTTCAATTTAGAACCAGGAAGTATGTAAGCAAAGTAACAAGATACAAAATATAAACATTAGTATTAATATTAATTTCTGGCTGTTTCTATTAACTAGCACAATTAAGTTACCTAAACTTAGAATTTGGCTTTTACTGCTGTGAAGAACTATCAGTCGGAAATCACCTAAAAATGCTACAATGAACCCAGAAAAACACCACGATCACTGGCTGGGAAGAAAAAAAAAAAAAAAGGTTTCCAAGTAGCAAACCATCATTTAAAATTGAAATGATAAATATTCAGAGCCTCTCTATGCCCGCAGGGTTGTGCTGTGGGAGGAGGCATCTAAGTGTCCTGCAGCCCAATTCCAGGCAGAAACTCAGGGCTCCAGAGAATTCATTCACATTAATCTCTAACTCCAGATCCTAGATAAAATAAAGGTGTGGAGGGACAAAACGAAAACGAATTTCTACTTGGGAAGCAAACTCTCTCGCCGCCCCGTAGCCTCCTCCAAACTCCCCACCCTCTCCTTCCTCTTGTGCTGGGGTGTTAACTCACATCCGCCATGACGAACCCCCTTCTCTCGTAGGTTCAATATTCACGCCTGAAAAAGAAACTCCTGGTGACTCTCCGCTTAAGGCTTCCTCGCCCTCCCCAACACCGCCCTAATAGGCCGGGTCAGCTCTCATCAGGGTCAGGCATGAGTCCGCGGCTCTAGGACTGGGCGCAGGGAGAGCGATGGGAAACGGAGTTTCCAGATGCCCACACAGGTAGCCGGGATGCCTTACCTCGGCCAACTCGGCCTCCCAAGACCCCAAGGTCTAAGGCCCAAAATAAAGGAGAAGGGGCGGCCTCTCCTCTTCCAGCTCACCGCCCACGCCACCCGCGGGCCCAGGCCTGAATACCGGGCAAAGTGGCTCCAGTTACCCGGTTTCTGGGCCGCCTGGTTCTCTGGGCAGAAGGGTTCTGGGCTGCCTGCTGTCCTTCACGGACAACTTCAGAGGCAGGTCCCTCAGAAAGCCACCCTCACATGACTTGTGACCTCCTCTATGCTCTAGGAAGCACTTCTTACGCCTCCGACGCCTGGTGACACGGGATTTCCGGGGAGGTGCAGCCGGAACTGGGCGCGCGCGGCCGTGCGTCGTGCTCCGCCCCACTCCGGCCCTCCGCGGCTGCCTCCTGCGCCTGCGCAGACAGTGGAGCGTCGGGACACCGGCTGTCCGAGGGCGCGTTTGTGTGAGGTTGCTGCGCTTTAACTCTCTCCTGGTGAAGCATGCTAGAAGACATTTTTGTGCGGAGAGGGTGTATAAATTTCATTAGTTTTGCAGGGTCCGTTACCTTAAAACCTGTTATTTTAGATGAAAAATTTGAAGAGATGGTGTCGCAAACAACAGCAAGCAGATTGCCCGTGATTGCAAGTCCCACGTCCATAGGTTTCAGACCCCCGTTTCTTAGTCTGTTTTGGTTTTCCCCAGTTTACCGCCACCCACTGCTCTACTCGAGATCTTGTCTAGGTTGAATTGAGCCGTGGGCTTTCTGGAGTTCTCACGATTATGGGTGCACCTCTACATAGGCAGTCGTTGGATAACCTTCATTGGTTCTTAAATTAGAAGGCTGTGCATGTAAGAACTGCCCATATCATTTTTTGTTTGGTGCCTTGCTTGTTCGCACATTTAACAAAGACCCTCTGTAGGTGGCAGGAAAGTGAGGTCTGCGGGAACTTGTTTACGATCTATCTTCAACTCCAATCCTTAACAGGAGAGCAAGAAGAATTAACTCTAGCCCAAGACGTAGCGATAAGAATTGTATACTTCCCAGTTATTTTTGAAAGATGAAATGGTAAACGACAGAGCTCTCAAATGTTACAAATGACTTATTACAAGTGAATTTAACAGTTCCATAGCAATTGACATCATTGAAGATCACTTTTTTCCCTCATTTAAACCCTTTGTTTTCTTAGCTTCTGGGACACAGCTCTATTTTAGATCCTCATCTACTCTAGTCTTCCAACTTTTAAATGATGGCATTTAAAGCTTGCCTTTGGTTTCTCTGCTGTTTTTCTCTTTCCACGGTGTCCTAAGAATGTGAGTCTTAAATCCAACTTTCATCTGAGTTCTAGGTTCACATTTTCCGCTGCTTATTGGATACTGGATAGATATTTCTACGTACATGTCTTACTGTCAGCTCTAACTCAAAAGCTCTAAAAGGTTCTCCAATAAATCTCTTTCTCCTGATGTATATCTGTGTTGGTTTCGTGATTCTACTAGTCAGGTGTTATGTGTGCTCTTTCTTCACCCCATCTGTATTTTTTCAATTCTTTGTTCAAACCTTTATTCTATTCAGCAAGACTATATCAACAGCCACTTAATGGCCAGATAAACCTTCCTAGAACCATATACATTACTGCTGCTCAAACAAATCTTTAGTTATGTACCATTGCAAACAATGATAAAGTTCATAGTCTTTAATCTGGCACTTTACATATCATTCTGTTTTATTTCTGAACACATTCTGATGTGAATCATACTCCAGCCAAATTGATTACCTCACCCTTCCATCAACATGACTTTTCCCACACTGGTTCAGGAGGTTCCTTTCACCTGATATTACTTTTCTTGTAGGGGAGGACAAATTTCCTCCTACCCTCTTAGGTTCTGTGGCTGGGCCTAAGAATGAAACTGACATAGACAACAGGAAGAAAATCATACAAATTTATATAGCATATTTATGTGTACATAGGAGTCTTCAGAAGGAAATGAAAATCTGAAGCTGTTAGGCCCATAAGTTTATATACATTTTTATACAAAGACGATAAATTGTGGGGATGTGACAAGACAAAAGGGCTTAGACTCTGGGCAGTAAATTGTGGGACAGTAACTATTGAATATACTGGGGAAACTAATGGGAGATAAAAAGTTATTAGGTTTCTTTGTACAGGTCTATTTTGGGATCAATTCCCTGTCTCTAGTGATAGAAATGTTATCTTCCTGGTAGAGGGAAGGCACCTTTCTTATGGAAAATTTAATGACCAGTGTTAGGTAGAGAAGAGGTCAGAGGGCCCTTCCTACATCTATTTCTTAGTGCTTTCAGCTCGAGTCGATATGCCAAAGTTGCATATTTTGCGGTGGCATGTCCTGAACCCCTTCACTATTTAAATCTCATTTCCTTGTAACACTTTCTCACCTATCATTCTCTTGCATGCTACTATATAATACCAAGAATAATCAATATTTATTTGCACATAGATGTCACAGTTTTGGTTTCCCCAATGAAACCATAAAGTCTAGAAGGCTGGGGCATGTTTTACATTTTTTATTCCAGTTTCTTGTGTAAGTTTATTGCACTCAGCAGGCACTCATTTGACATTTGTGGAATAAAAGTGATTAAAGTGTTTAAAAGAAACCATTAATCTTGGCCCTGACTTTCTCCCTTCCCCCACTCCCCCACCCCCACTCAAATTTAGAGTTCATTTAAAAATATGAACTCTATCAAGAATTTTTTAATCTCTAGAAATGCTACTTTTCATTTTTACAAAATCCTCCACCTTAATTACCTTAATAAATGGTAGTTGATCTGGAAAATATTTTTTTCTTCCTCTTGAGTGGCAAAAAGGGAGGGCATAGCTTTCCAAAATCTCCAAACATCACTATGTCCTCAAATAGAAAGAACTAATAAGATTTCTAATTTCCAAGTGTGATGGTTTCTGAATTATAGCATGTTAACGGGAGAGTTCCTTATGTACTCAGATTGATCTGTTTGCATTTACTCATTAATACCACTGCTGTTAGTTTAGGACTAAGGGAAATATTTACTGTTCTAAAAGATGATCAGCACTATGTACCAGTTCACCAAAGTGGGTGTACCAGATGATCCCTGAGGTTCAGGAAGAAACTAATGGAAATTGTACACATACATGCACACAATTTTTATCTCAAATTTTCTATTTTACTATGTACACTTCATACTAGTATATTATATATTAATAAACATACACGTTAAAGTTCTAACTTTATTGGTTCTATCAAAGCCTTTGTTTCTGCTTCTCTTTAGCTTAAATTTCTCTTAGCTGTTGTATACAGCAGATCTTTTTTTTTTTTAATTCTGCTTTCCTATCAAAAAATCAACAATCATCTGAATTTAGGCTGGCTCCACTGTGTGAAAATTCTAGTTGGTACTCAAACTGACATGGGTAGAAGAGTGTTGCAGATTCTCCAACATACAAAAATGAAAATTTTATCACAGACTGTCCAAGTTGAATATCCAGTCATTTTTATTCAGGCTGTGGTTCAGGATTTGGCCCACTGAGAATACAATTATAAGGTCACATGCAATAACTTGCTCTTTTATGCTACCATCCATTGTCATCACACGCTGGACTTATGCTGTCACCTCAGAAATCACCAGTTCCCCTGCTCTCTAGCTTACATCGAATAGTCAATCAGTGGAATGCACTTGTCAACATCTTAAACTCCTCTACCAACTTTAGTGCCTGAACAGAACCCCAACATTGAATGAGTTAAGTGAGTAGTATTCTCTAGGCCTATGCCTAAGCTGCTCGGTTAAGCTGGAAAAAATACAACTAAACGGGTTGTAAATTCTGTCACCAACCTGGAATTCATAGAAATCCTACATTTTCACTAGTCAGCTGAATCAGTGAAAATGATTCCTTCAAATTATCATTCTAAGCCTCTGCTTATCATTCTTCCCTCTCCCCCACTTTGCATAAACTATTTCACCAAGAAAATGCAAACCATAACATCATCCCACTAACACTACAAATCTACCTGCATCTGTACCTATTATCTATCCTCCGTGCATTCCTTTCTGAAAAAATGTCAGGGGTGTCTCTTAGCTCAAGTAATTCTTACATTTTTGCAGTGAATCCTTTATCCTCTGAACATATTAGGTATTTAATGCTATTATCTTTTTCTCTATCATTACTTTCACTTTCTACTTGCCGCTTTCCATCACAATAAGAAAAATTGGTCTCTCCTATAATAAATAGAAAGACACCACCTCCTTTTCCAGCTACCACCATTTTTCTCTACTCACTTTATAGCTAAATTTTTGAAACATTTTTAATTGCTGCCTCCATTTATCCCAAATGTAATCACATTTCTCTTGATTCTGCCTCCTGGATCTCTCTCAAATTCACTTATCCATGTTTCTACTCTGGTCTAAGATATGATCACCTATCCCTGGACAGTAACTTCCTACCCTTTCTACATTCACTTTTGCCTTCCAGTCTTCTCTACACAGCAACTAAAATATTTTGAAAACTCAAATCTTATCATAACTCCCTCCTTAAAAATCACAGAGGTTTTCTACTTACTTAGGATAAAGTGCAATTATTATCATCATGTTTTATATATGATCTTATGGGATCGGGCCCCTATTTTAATTCTAATTTATCTTGGCTTTCTTATGCCGTAATCATACAAGTTTGTTTTCATTTCCGTAAAGTTTCTATAACATTATCAACTTAGCATACTTTGCCTGAAACATTTCTCCAGCATGCTTATCTTTTGGGTTTCAGCTTCCGGTCACTTTCTCAGAGAAACCTTCCCTGGTCCTCCCAGAGTAGGTTATATATCTTCTAGATATATGCTCTCACTATACCTTCTACCTTCTTTGTACCATTCATCATCATTATAATTATTTACTTGACATTTATCTTCCTTGCTAAATGTAAATTTCATGTTTTTTTTTTTTTTTGTCTTGTTCCATGTCTTGTTCAACATTCAGCTCACTGGGATACAGTAGGTATTCATATATTTATTGAGTGGTTAAATGAATGAATGAAAGGGCATATTAAGAATAGAAAACATGATAAAAACAAATCCTTTACAGTGAGAACAGACCTTTTTATTCATATTTAAGATAAACTGCAGAGACTGAAAGACAAAAATTCATCATATATCATTCAGCAGAACATTCATTAAAAATCAAAATCATTTTCTTTAACAGTTCTCACACAAAAAATTTTATTTTATATAAGTCTGATATAACATTAAATATTTTACAAATCAGACATTTCATTTTTAATTCTAATCATATAATCTTGAATGCACTAGAAACAAATAAAGTTAAGATGTCCTTTACCAGTTTCACTTCATTTAACTTTTATACAAGGCTTCCATTAAAATTCTATCACACCTTGAAAATTATCTGTAGCTTTTAAAAACATGATTTAAACTCTAAATGGAAAGAAATTCTTATGTAGCAATCCAGAAAAAAAAAAAGGTAAGAAGCATTTCTTAATACAAATAAATTATAAAATATTCATGTGTGAGTTTCTTCTTTCTCATCAGCATAGTCATCCAACTCTAAAAGAATTCATTTTGAAATTGATACTTAAAATACCCAATGTCACTGAAAAATCCATATTATTTTAGTGGTGCTCTTAAATGGCAAAACAGGATATCAGAGTGGACTGTCCCGATTCCTGTGCTTAAGTGAATGAGCCTTGTCACATTCATGCCAGTTGTCTATCATCAGCTATGCAGTTTCTAGACAGCCTGGCAACCAGTAATCCCAATTTTCAATGGTAACATACTAAACTAAGACATTTCAATAAACACTTCTTACCCATACATATTTCTAGACTGCTAAATATAGAGAGATACAATTATATTTGAAGTATGGGCCTTATAATAGGAATGTTTTAAAATATGAAAAATATCACAGAAAGAATTCACATCAATGAAATTCTGTGGTGTGATTTTCAAAGTTAACAATAAGAATATCCACTGATAATGGAAGCCCTGCTCTGTGCAAACGTTGTTGTATACATTAAACAATCACACATTTGAGGTAATAGCTGGAAAAAATATATAGAGTTATATATATACAGCTATACATGGACACATCCACAGAATATTCACAAGTCTATTGGCCCCCCCAAACCAGCAGATAATAAAATTAAATAATCATGTACCAACAGGAAAAAAGTTACACACAGGGAATTTACAAAAAAATGTGGCTACATAGTCCTTAATATAAGGAGTATATTTTGAATTATGTTTTGAGGGAAAATGAAATGTTTCTACTTATGTGAAAGTATCTATTTAATAGTAATGAAAGCAAAAAGGAAGCCTGAATTCTAGGACTGTGTTGCCTGCCAGATTATTAAAGGGATGTACAAGAATTCCTTGAAGATCCTTATTTTACCCACTTTTTCTAATTAAAAATTAGAATAAAAAAAATTGGAAGTTATTATCGGATGACTTTTCTTTACCAGTTTATAGAAAATTTTATGGATTTTAACTAGGCAGTGGTCCAATGTGGCCAATAAAGATTAAAATTCTGATTTATTATTCATTTTTGGAAATTTTCCTGTTCAGCTGAGAAATATTATGAATGCCCTTTTAGTTTGCTAAGCTCAGTATAAAGACAGTAGTAATACGGGTAGTACTAAACCCAAGCCTCATATGGGGAAGCTAAATAAATGCACAAATTCTCCATTTGAACCATTTGGTCCTTTGATGTAATACTTACTCAACTGAAAGATGGCTCGTTTGGTCTTCAGGCTAACATTAAGAAATATTTCACTGCCTTAACACACGGGAAGATTTATTTTTTTATGAATAGGAAGGAATACACTATTAAGTAATATTAATATGCCACATTAGTTAAATAGCAGCTACATTTTAAATATTGCAGATCCACAAAGGGAACTCAACATGTTAATCATTTCTTTTGGTAACTATTTTACATACTATTATAACTGAAGATTTAAGAGGAAGAAAACTTAAGCATAAAAGTGCAATTAAATAAAGGACTGGAATTCCACATTACTGTTCCTGTGAATGCCTGAGTTGACACAGAAGCAGACTGGCTTAATGCACTGGCGCGCATATATATATATATATATATATATATATATATATATATATATACATACACATATGCGTTAAGGACATCCTTTTCTCTATCAAATCTCTGTAAATCATAAATAAACATATAATAATTATGAAAGAAATACTAATTTAAACATTCAAATGCAATATTTCCAAAATACAGTGTTTTCACTTATTAGACGAACCATAATTCGAAATTTCTCATTGTTGAGAATTCTCAGATCCGATAAAAATAAAATCTGAAACTTACAAATTCCCCGATTTGATCAAAATTACATCTGAAACTTACTAGCACCAGTCTATTTGGAAACCAAGGAATCAAAAAAGCAGAGGAAAAAGTATTATTTATTTTCCCCCCAAATCCTTACAAAGACAATGAATGATGTTTGTGTATGTATATAAAAAGGGATAAAAATGTAAAGCAATAATAAATATAATTGCTGCCAAACTTCTAAAATACCAGTAAGAGAAGCTAGCAAAGCAATACTTAAAGAGTGAAGGCAATCATTAAAATGCACAGTACAAGTTTTCGAATAAAATTGTAAAGCTCATGTAGCTAAAAATAAGAACAAAATGTTAGTATTTTTAAGAGTGGCAAACAGGAAAATCTTAAATCTCAATATAGCTTAAGTCTTCTTACTTTGTAGGTAATAACCTAAAATTCTAACACGGTTGGGCCTTCACACCATGATATGGGTGACATTAAGAACTTAATCTTTACTTGCACACTCTATGTGTGGCTTAAATTGTCAGGCACTCAGTCGTTTCTCACATATGTTTGAAAATTTTATTTTATCAAACACATTTCCCCAAACATTTCATGAAGTGGAATGGAATGTACCAATGCAACTGAAATATAATACTGTCCAAAAGCCATTATGACTTCATAATATGTAACTTCACTTAATTTGATAACTTTATCTATCTCCTTAAAGCCAGGATTAAGGGAAAAAGAATCAGTCAACAACAGTTCAATTCACAGAAGCATCAATCACAATTGTGTAAATTTCCTATTAAAATGGAAAAATAAATGGATGAAATTTTTTATTTCAATTCTTAAGTTTTCTGATGCATATGAACTTCCAAAGTTAATTAGAATGCTATTACCTTTTTAAACAATTTATTCTGCAGGCTTAAGGAAATATTTAAAATTGTATTTTCTTTTAAGCACTGCTATTTTATAAAGGTAGCATTTCTAAAAGAAAGTTGGTTAAGCTTAGCTGTCTGCTTTTCCTAGAATAATATGTTGTTTAATTTAACCTACTGATTCACTAAGGTATTTCTATTGACTCACCTGAAAAGGGGATATAAGAGAACATTTTAAAAAGATCAGTCATTTTAACAATTTCAACAGATGCTGTAAATTAACTACATTCAGAAAAATATCTTTAAACAAAATACTGACACTCTCAATAGCATTCTCTCACACACACAAAAAAACTACTAAAAATGTGTTCATGTTCCATTAACTGAGTATAAAGCAAAATCATTAAAACATTAGAATTGTGAAACATAGTAAATTAGAAATCAAATAATTTCTTACCCAATATACAGGTACCAAAAACTTCAATTTCCAGCTGATTTTTCAAATTTATATTATGAATTTAACTAAAAAGAGCTTATTCCTACAGGATTAATTGAATTATTCAATGGTGAATAGATCTGAGCTCAGAATTTTGTAAGGATAACTTGCTATAAATCACTATTCTATCTGCTGCTATATTTCTGCTCACTGTTGCATATGGCCAAACAGATCATGCTCTGATCAAATAAGTGTACTGTAATCTATTTATATGTTTAAGAGTTGGCAATCAGGTTAAAAGGCACATAGCAAAGTGGTAATTTTTCATATTACTTATTTGTAATAAGTAATAAGAACCCATTTACTTTTGCATCTTGCTTAAATGATCACTAAGAAGAAACAGCAAATTTCCATGGGGGAAAAACAGGTAGATCCTTTTTTTCATAAATCTTATCAGTCTTCAAAGATAGATATTAATGAACATTTGGGGGACCTTTAATTATTGGGATTGCAAATTTACTGTTGAGGACTTTAATATCTATATAGCTATTTCCTCATATTTTCTTTAAAATTTATCAGTATAGCATTTCATTTCTACACATGGCTTAGCAATTCATAAAACTAAATAAATAGCAAACTGATATTCTACACCAGTTCATTTATCTTGATATATATTTTGGAATATAATGGCAATATTAAAAATATCAATTCCCTCTAAGCTGATAATGTTACAAGACTTTAAACAAAGTTAAAAAACTTGCTTTTTTTCTTTTAGAAAGTTTCATTGTTTTAAACTCCACACATTTGACATCTGACAAGGAAAATATAATTTTGTCATAGAACATTTATTCCATAGACTTAAACTGAAGTGTCTCATGGAGCTAAACACTAAAAGAATTAAAAGGCAATAACTGAACATACACAAAATGATCATTCCATAAGTATTTACATGACAAGGGAAAAAATGGAGAATCACTAAAACTGGAAACTGCTACAGATGTGATAATTCTTTCTCGAGACATGTTTAGTAATAGTATAAGCTTTTAAAGTGAAAATAATTGCAGAAGCATAACTAAAATATTAATTTTAGTTTTCAGTTTCTTATTATTTAAAGGAGTCAGTAGGTCATAAACAGTCCAAGATTTCAGGGACCAACAATTCAGTTTAGTTTTCAACATCAGTATTTTTTTCTTTAGCTGTCATGATAAAACTAAACTCAAAGGAAAAACAAAGGGTATGCTAAAAGATATAAATAAAATTTCAGTTCATCCTCCTTTATAAATACTGGTCAGCCGCTCCAATTCTTTACAGTTGTCCATGCTCAAGGCATCCGCCTTCCTTCGGAGTCGATCATCACGGTATACTTTTGCTGCATATTGCATATCTGTTTCTGTTAACAAACAAAAACATTTTGCTAAGTAAATAATTTAGATCACCTAGTTGTTTAAACTTAAATGATGTTTCACAGAAGCCCTTCAATGTATTTCTATTAATTGACTTTAAAAAAAAAAAAAAAAAGAAAAAGAAATTCAAGTGCAACTCCTAAAAGCCATACAGAAGCCTAGCATATAAAAGAAGGAGCTGCTCTGGAAGAGAAATGAATAGAACCCTATCAACTCTGGTCCCTGATGGTTTAAGTACTGCTTTAAAGCATCACCTTGACTCCTTAGCCTAAAGATGTATGTTCTTTGATAATGCTTCCGGTTGTTTTTGCTGTGACCTTTCATTAAGGTTTCAGATTACTTAATTATGCCAAAACTTGAAAGTAGAAAAATTTGAAACCTTGTTCTGAGTTTTCTGGAGTTAAAATGATATATAATGATCTTACTGAAGGAACACAAATGAGAAAAAAAAAGCTTCCTCCACAATCAAAGTAGTGATATTCAACTAGTAAGTACTTCTGAGGCTTCCTTCAGTATGTGGAGAGCATTACCAAAGAAAAATACATGAACTAGAAATCAAACATTCTTCAGGGAAGTTTTCCTTATTATTTTACTGTTAATCTCAGCTATTTCACAGTTTGTTAATACTTCTAAAGGATGGCACCACTGAGAGAAAATGTAACAAACAAGGGAAAAAAACTGGTTACTTTCTGGAGAACACTGACCAAAGTAGAGACACCAGTCAGGATCACAAACAAAACATACTCAAAAGTATGAGTATATTCTAATTGTAAAAAGATCTTCAGGAATGATCTTTATTCAGTCAATCAGGCTTGAATTTAACAACTAAATCAAAATCACTCCACCCCTTTTACTTACAAATGAGGCACTTGGAAAACCCCTTTGTAGCTGATTCTTCCCAAATGAGGTAGAAAAACCAAAGTTCACAGGCCTAGTGAATGAAGAGTCTCTAACTCCCAGCCTAATATCCTTCCCATCATTTCAAATTACTGTTTTACAAATCTAGACATTAGAGTATTAAAAGTGACTCCAAAATAGAAAACCCTAGCAAAAGACTATACATTGGCCAATAATCTTTTTAAAATATTTATAAAACAAGATAATCTCATCCCAATCAACAAGTGATACATTCAATGAATTAACTAATGTTACACTGAGCCCCTCCCATTGCCATCTTTATTCAAAATCACTAACCCAACCTATAGATGTGCTGAATTTGTTAAATTTTATTTTGAAAATTTCAAATCTACGCAAAAGTTAAGAATACTTCAATGAATACCCTAAAACCTTTACTTTTATCAATTTTTTCACATTTTGTCAAATTTGTTTTAGCTCTCTATAATAAAGGCTGATGTTATTGTTGTGGTTATTATTTCTTAGAACCATTTGAGAATAAGTTACAGACATTAAAACCTTTCATTCCTAATTACTTCAGCAAATTTTTCTTAAAAACAAGTGCATTCCTATATAATTTTCAAATTCAGAAAATTAACAATAATGTCTAATATGTAGTGCACATTCAAATTTCACCAATTGTCCCAATGATGGTATTATTCACTTATTCAAATATTTATTGATAACAATAACATGAAAGCCATTTAAGTCCTTGCTATGTGCCAAATACCATTATAGGCCACGTGTACCTTAAAACTTACCTCTTATTTAAGTACTGAGCTCCAATTTGTGCTAAGTATTCTAGAACAATCCTTGAGTGAGGAAATATACAGTAATCATTTCCCAAGACTTTGAATAAGTTTTTAAATGTTAAACATTTGATAAACTTACTCTGTTGTCTTTCTTTCCAGCAATTGTTTCGAATGTTAGTCACATAATCTTCTTCCACACTCTTTTCTACCTTTTGTAATAATATTCCTTTATATTCATTTTTAAAGTCCTTGTTGACATAATAAACGACACCCAAGTTTTCTGTCTGCATTTTAATAGTCTGCCCTGATCCACTGTAAAAGAAATGCTTTATCATTATTTTTAAAATTAAAATTGTACATTCTGATCTACTACAAACCAAGCTAATAATTAAAAATTTATAGGTTATTATTGGTTATCATTTATTTACATTATCTCAAATTGCAATCCATTATCATTCATATAAAAGTAGTCATATTTTAATATACTATACTAATATGTTCTCATAAGTTCTCTAATTTTTAGTTAATAAAAACCTTGTTTGGAAGAAATAAAGTTATTTCTTATTTTTAGATCAGCATGTTTTTAATACTGTAAAATCACTAGCAGTATGATTTTATGAAGTTTCCTATATGTTTACTGTATTACACTAAAGTTTCCTTGAATGGATGCTGCATTAACTTTCTTTTGTGTTCTGACCTCTAACATATACAGTATATTGTGGGAAAACACCTCATATAACAGAAAGAAATATTTGTTTTTATTTAATCAATATTTTATAAACAAAAGTGTGAAGTCACTCTTAATGACTTTCTCCTTAATAACAGAAATCTATATCAGTTCAATGAAAATTCTATTTTTGTCTTTTGTTTTTTGACTTTAATGTCAACATACTACCTATCACATTAAATTGCTACCAAGTTCAAATAAAGCACTTCTGTCTTTATCTACAAAGGAAGTGATGTAAACTAACAACATAAATTTATCAGTTGCATAACTATTTTAAAAATTAGACATTTTAAAATCTGGAATACTTGCAGTTATAAAAGATTTGGCACTTAAAAGTTTTTTAAAAAATCAGGTCCTTTAAAGAAAGCCAGACAAGAAACAACAATTCTTTTTTGCAACAGTTCACTTAGCTACTTACGATCTGGGATATAAGGAATAAGGAGGATTAGAGACCATCAACTGGCTTAGCAATGACACGAGGATCAATACAATAATGGGCATCAGCTGGATGAACACAGAAAAACCTCCCTATAAAAAAATCATCAAAGAATAACAAACTGTAATATAATTGTAGTTGCAAATAATCCAACAGCTGTCATACATTCTTAGGGGAAGAAAGAACAACTGAGATCATCTGGTTCAGTGCTTTCAAATCTGCCTGAACATACCAACTTCCTGAGTTGATTCTTAAAAAGACAGCTTTCCAGGTGCTTCATCTAGTAATCCTGATTTGGAAACAGTGAAACAACCTGATCTTATTTTACAGATGTGAAGCTCTTTCTCTCACAGAGATTCTATATGCATCAGGTTGTAAAACTATTTTTACTTTGGATTGAAGGTGAAACATGGAAGCTGATGAGTGGCAGAGCGGGAGATCAAGCCTTTTGATTTCCAGTCTAGTGCTCCTTCCACTTACCTTTCTACCTTATGTAATTTAATTGCTGTGTATAATTAGGTATAACTACATTAGAATAAGGAAAGTTACATGATCCTATTTAAGTTTTTCAATATAAATTCTAAATTATTAAAGACCAACAATAAGAAGTTACCTGCATAACATGCACACTGCAGGTTATCTTCATTATAATCACAGAATACCAAATCCAAAGGTGTCATATTGCCCAACCACCCTCCACTTTGACTTCTACTCCTGTTCCCCCAACATCTAAGGGATATTCTAGTCTATTGAACACCTATGGTTAGAGAAAACTCATTATTTTCTTTTAAAACAACTGGCCCCATTTTCAGACAATTCTAATTGCTTTTCCTAAGCTAAAATTTGCCATTTTGCAATTTCTAATCATATAAACATACATCTCCTCTTTCTTCTTCTCTTTCGTGTCCACTATGTCGATGTTGATGTTGATGGCTATAACCAGCTCGTCCATTTGAAAATGAATGCACACTACCTAGAAAATTAAAAGCAAGGGTAAATTAGGGAGATCAATGATTTCTTATTTTAATTTTAAAAATTACTTAAAATAATGCATGCTTGAGTAGTGAATGCTTCTTGCCGTCTTGTCTTGTAAGGAAAGGGTGGATAGAAATAGGAATGATTCTTCTCAGACTATGCTCCCTTTAAAGTAAAGTAGAAGTTCTTTCTTTATGAAAACTTGAATACAAGTTCCTCCCTAATACTGCACACACAGAGGACTTTTGTAGTGGTTGGTTGCTTTTACAAACCTTGGATCATTATTCTGAAACTCTGCTTTCTACATTTATCAACATATCACAAATATTTCTAAAAATCAAAGGGCAGTGATCTAATTAATTTTTTAAAAACAGCCATATTAATATATGTGGACCACAACTTATTCAAATATTCTCTTGGTGGTAGACATTGAAGTTGTTTTCAAATAAGGTGACCAATGAGAAATGGCTACCACAAAGTAAGCTGTGTTATAAAAGCAAAGAACTCTGAATCAACTACGGAAAAGTCACTATTACCTGAAAGATTTCTGATTGTTCTAGTCAGAATTATTAGTCTCAATAATTTTTCTGTGAGAGGTAATTATGTATTCTAATATGTCAAAATACAGGTTATAGTTTTAATCATTAATTTGTATTTACACATTCTCTTTCCTTCAAGGATTCTTTACAAAATGCCCTACCGATACCACAGTCTTTCTCAATAATCTTTAGACAGAGCCACCAAGGCCAAATTATACTGCTATGTTCATAAAGATTCTCCTAATGTTTACCTTAGCACCTTAAAGAAATGTTGTAAATGAGACGAGCTATAATTTTAAACATCTTAGAGGAGCTGCTCTTAAAGAAAATTAGTTTCCACCCTAACAACAGTAAATGTAAGTAGAATTCAATATTACTTATGCTGGCACTATAAAACCCATTCACTTAATGATGCCTCTACAATATTTTACTTCAAAAGCCTAGTTCAAGTAATTATTTCTATCGCAATGTAATTTTTAAAACTCACTTTTTATACAACTTATAAGCCAGACATTTTAATATTCTGGTGGAAAGTACCACCACATACATCCAAACTGGCAATGTAGAATGTTATTAGTAAAACACCCATAAAGATCTGCAGAGAATCAATGCCAAACAGTAGTCCACAGCTCTAACAGCACTTAGCTAAGATACTGTCGCTGGATTTCCCACTTACACATCCTTCCTTTAGCTTTATACAAAATGTAGAATATCTGGCACTCTTCATTTTTTATTTTTTTAAATTAAAATGTGTTCCTGGAAAAAGGCAGACTTAGTAAAAGCAATAACTCTAATATGTTTCTTCTACCTTCATGAAGAGCCATCACAGGATTATAATACTATAATAAATGTAGGGGAAAAAGTAGGTAAATCTCTAAATAGCCAACTGGAGGTAAGGATCTCTAGCTTCATAAGATATAATATTTATAATTCCCATTAAAATACCTGAAGGAAATCCGCCACCAAAGAATATATTAAACAAGTCTTCTGGAGTTATATCAGCTTCACAACCTCTATGGAAATTAAATCTACCATTGTTTTGGTGATTACATGCTTGTTCTTCATTGCCTGTGAGGTCATACTGTTTTCGTTTTTCTGGATTGCTTAAAACAGCATAAGCGTTTCCAATCTCTGAAAAAGTAATGAGTAAAAATTGGCAAAGTTTTTATATTATAAAAGACTTCCCCCTATAAAAACTGCTGTCATGTTAACAACAACAAAAACTACTTGAGGCTATCAAGAAAATAGTAAAATAGTAACAATTTTCTTTAAAAGGTATCATACTTGCTTGCAATTACACATATTACCTCCCAACATAATCTTTTATACTAGACAAGTAAGTCTCCCTACTGCCTTAAACATAAAGGAATGTCTATCTTAAATTTCTTACTATTGAACCCCATCCACTAATATCATGCTTCTTCATTTTTGACTATCTAAATCTAGTCATTCATTAGCATCATTCAAACCAATAATAATAGCAGTAGCTACCAACTGCCAGGCTTTGAATACAGCACCTTATTATATTATCCATTACTATTTCCACTGTACAGATGAGCCCTCTCAAAATGTTAGAAAACTTGTTCAAGGTCAATTATTTTTTTTTTTAGTACAGCAAGTATACTCTATAAGCCTACACCATAAACCATTTTTTGTACACTCCAGGCCAGAGTTAGCTATTCTACATTCTATTCCTGAATAACTTATTCTTAAAACTAAGCTCTATAAAGGTAAAAACTGTTTCTGTTTTCACTGCATTATCCCCATGGTTCAGCAGAAAGTCTGAATTTGTTTTTGAATGAATCTAGATAGTGTCCAGTTTTCCCATCTCACTTTGCTACTTTCATGATATTTAGTCATAAAGAATTCTATTTCCTATCTTATACTTCCATGTCCAAAAGAGGTAATGGTATCAGATGATCACTCCACCCGTAAGTTATATAAATGTGTAATTATTATGTTGTACATCTGAAACTAATATAATACTGTATGTCAACTGTAACTGGAAAAAAATTATATATATATATATATACATACATAAAAGGCAATAGTACATTGGTTATCAAAATGTCTTTTTGAGGTAATTTACAAAAGCTATAACAATTTCATCTAAAGGCAGGAAGTACCCTATTCTTATGGTGACACTTCTAATAATTAATCATTTCATAAATACAGCTTGCATCTTTAGCTAGATCATGGGCTTCTTGCAATATGGGATATTTTAAAAATACTTTTTGGATCCCATGGGATGGCTGCCATAGGTACTGCGTAAGCAAATAGATGCTCATTAGGTAGTTGTTTTCAGATGATTACATATCACACTAAAATTAATTATATAGAGATATTCTGGAATTTTTCTTCTGATAGGACTGCTTAAACTTGGGATTCAGAGATAAGTCACAGATGGTTTGTGAGTCCTATTGTATGAAAAGTTATGTGGATGGTCCATTTATCTGAGGAGATGGTCCAAACTTTCTACAGATTCTCAAATAGATCTATGACCCAGAAATACAGCCACTGTTTATAATATTGCTCCAGTGGGAGAGCATAATCAGAGATCCAAGCAATGTACTTAGAAACCACACCAAGGTATTAACCTATACCTAAAAAAGAAGCATATCTATCAATATCTGCCAAAGTTGTACTTCCAGCCATAATATCAATTTAAGGATTTGACCTCTATACACTAAATGGACTGTCGTTTCAGGTAATTTCATAATGATATTACTTTTTAAACTATTAATATATTGGTAACCTAATTCTATTTGCAAGTCTTTGCTTTAAAAAAATAATTTCTAAACATTAAGATATTTTATATTTGTGAAATACTGTCATAATCCATAGTTGGCTATTAAGATAATTTATTCTATCCACTGTGGCTAGAGTAATTTTCTATTCACTTTGTACTCTACACACAATCAAGATTTGTTTTTCAGTTCCTTATTCTCTAAAAAATTAAATCCAATCCATTTTGATGTTCAAAAGACTTACAAAATACATTTTCCACCTCACTCTCACTTGTTTCACCAAAAGATACCTTCTACTTTATTCATTTTCTTTAAACTTTTCATTTTGAGGGGATTTTACATTCACAATGAAATTGTAAGAAATAATACAGAGATCCCCTGTTCCTGTTATCTGATTTCCTCCAGTATAATGCCTTACAAAATTACAGTACAGTATGACAGACAGGATGCTGACATTGATACAATCAGGATACAGAACATTTCTCTCACCATCCTCATGTGGCCCTTTTATAACCAGACTGACTTCCTTTCTCTCCATCCCCTCTATAAACCCTGACAACCACTATTTATTCCCTATTTCTATAATTTGAGCATTTAAAAAGTGTTATATAAATGAAATAATACAGTATATAAATGGAATAGAACCTTTGGGGATTGGCTTTTTTCAATCAGCATAATTCTTTGAAGATTGATCCAGACTGTTATGTACATTCCTTTTTCTTGCTGAGTAATATTCCACAGTATGGACATACCACTGTTTGTTTCACCATTCTCCCACTAAATGTCATTAGGGTTGTTTCTACTTTGGGGCTACTATGGATAAAACTGCTATATACACTCATGTATACATTTATATGTAAACATAAATTTTCATTGCTATGCAATAAATACCCAGAAATGCAATTGCTAGGTTGTATGGTAACTGAATAGTTTTTTGAGAAACTGCCAAACTGTTTTCCAGAGTGACTGCATCATTTTATATCCCATTACCAATGTTGGGTGATTCAGTTTTTCTGTATCCATACCAGTAGTTGGTATTGTTGCTGTTTTTTATATTAGCCATTCTGATAGGTGTGTAGTGATAACCTCATTTGGTTTTATTTTGCATTATCTCTAATGGTTAATGAATGGATGTTAAAAATATTTTCATATGCTTATTTGCCATTAGGATATCATCTTTAGTGAGAAGTCTTACTAATTTTCTAACTGGATTGTCTTTTTTTAAAAAAATTTTGAGTTTGGGGAGTTCTTTATATATTCTAGTTACTAGTCTTTTATCAGATATTTGCTTGGCAAATATTTTCTCCCATCCTGTTGCCTGTCATTTCATCCTCTTCATAGGGTCTTTGCAGAGCAAACTTTGAACAAGTTTTGAAGAAGTCTAACTTATCAATTTTTTCCTTTTATAGACTGTGCTTTTTGTGTTAAGTCTAAGAAATCATTGCCTAGCCCAAGATCTTAAAGATTTGCTCCCATGATTTTTTCCTAACAGTTCAAAAGTGGTGTTCTACATTTACACTCGTGATTCATTTTGAGTTTATTCTTGTATAAAGTGTAAGATTTAGGTCAAATTTTTTTTTTTTGCCTATAAACATCCAATTGCTCCAAAAATCATCTGCTGAAAAGGCTGGCTTTCCTCCTGTATTTTGCTTTTCCATCTCTGTCAAAGGTGAAGGAATTGAGAAGTATAATTTGATAGTTATTAGATAGTCACAGGGATGTGAAGTACAGGATAGGGAATATAGTCATTAATAATATTGTAGTAACTATGTATTGTGCACCAGGTGGATACTAGACTTATCTGTAAATTATATAAATGTCTAACCACTATGCTGTACACCTGAAACTAATATAAAATAATACTGAATGTCAACTGAAATTTTAAAAAATGTTGATATATTTGTATGGGTTTATATCTGGGTTCCCTATCCTGCGATCTATGTGTTTGTCCCTCTAATAATACCACAGTGTTAATACCTGCAACTGCAAAGTAGGTCCTAAAATCAGGTACACTGATTGCTACTACTCCATTCTTTCCATAAATCATTTTTATTTATTCAGGTTGTCTAAGTGGTTTTAGAATAAAATTGCTTTTATTTACAAAAAAAAGTTTTGAGATATATATATATATATATATATCAATTTAGAGAGACTTGACATCTTTACTATGTTGAGTCTTCCAATCTATGACCATGATATACCATTTTAATTATTATATCATTTCATTTATTTAGATCTTTGATTTCTTTCATTAGTACTGTATGGTTTTCAGCATATATATTCTATATAAGTTTTGTTAAATTTACATCCAAGTATTTTATGTATGATTATAAATGATAATATATTTTTAATTTCAGTGTCTACATGTTCACTGTTAGTATATAGAAATATACTACTTTTAAATGCAGAAATTTACTTTTGTATAATTATCTTGTATCCCGAAACCGCAGAATTCACTTATTAGTTCTGGAATTTTTTTTTGGGGGGGGGAGGGGTTATATTCCTTGCGATTTTCTATATAATCATGCAATTTGCAAAGAGGGACAGTTTGATCTTTTCCTGTTCAACTGGTTAGCTTTTTTTCTTTTTCTCACCCTAATGCATTGACTAGAATTTCCAATGCTATGTTGAATAAGAGTGGTGAAAGGAGACACTCTTGCTTTGTTTCCCATCTTGGGAAAGCATTCAGTCTTTCATCACTAACTATAATGTTATCTGTAAGTTTTTGTAGTTGCTCTTTTAACATTTTGAGGCAGTTCCTTTCAATTCCCATTTTTCGGTCAGTTTTTATCATGAATGAGTGGGGGAAATTTTTCAAATGCTTTTACTGTACTGATTGATATAATCATGAGATTGTTCTTTAGCCTATTAATACAGTGGATCATACTGATTGATATTCGAATAGTGAACCAACTTGGCATCCCTGGAATAAACTCCAGTTGGTCAAGTGTATAATCCTTTTTACATACCGCTGAATTCTAATATTTTTTTAAGGATAATCTGGTTTATTCCAGGAATACTGGTCTGTATTTTTTTATGTAGTGTCTGGTTTTAATATAGGGTAACACTTACTTTGTAAAATAAATTAGGTTGTTTCCTTCTCTTCTATTTTCAGGAAAAGAATGTGTACAATTGGTTTTAAACGTTTGGTAGAATTCTCCAGTAAAGGCATCTGAACCTGGAAGTTTCTTTTAGGGAGTTTCTTAATTACAAGTTTAATTTACTTAATAGTTATACGGCTGCTTCATTATCTACTTCAGATTGACTGAGTTCTTATCATTTTTATTTTTCAAAGAATTGATCCATTTCATCTAAGTTGTAAATTTATGTCTGTGGACTTGTTCATAGTATTCTCATCCTTTTGAGGTCTGCAGGGTCAGTATCTTTGTTTCTGATAGCACTTCTTCTTTTCCTTTTTTTTTTTTTTTAATTTTCAATTCCTTTTATTCCTTTTCTCCTGAAACTATGATTTTTTATACTCAATGCATTTTCGAGTTGACCTCAATTTTTACCATTAATGTAACTAGTAGCAAAGGATGCATTCCTCACCACATTTTAAATTATTTGAATTTTACATCACTTCTATGATAGCACTTCTGATAATGGTCATTTCTTTTTTTTTCCTTTGTCAGTCTATCAATTTTATGGATCTTTTCAAAGAATTCTTTTGTTTCATTGACCTTCACTATTGTTTTCTGTTTTCAATTTTATTGATTTCTACTCTCACCTTTCTTTCTTCTTGCTTTTGCTTTATTTTGTTCTTTTTCTTTTGTAGGTTCATGAGGTGGAAGACTTATTTGAGGTTGTTTCTCTATTCTAATATATGCATTGGGGGTTATAAGTTTCTTCTTGGCATTGCTTTAGCTGGTCCCCTCAGATTGTGATAGTAAACTTTTATTCAATTTAATCTATTTTAAAAATTCTCTTGAGACTTCCTTGACCCATAGATTATTTAGAAGTGTGTTGTCCAGTTTCTAAGGGATTGGATATTTTGCAATTATGTGTTACTGATTACTACTTTGATTTCATTGTGAGAAAACATACACTGTATGATTCCAGCCTTTTAACTTATTGGGGGTTTATTTTATGACCCAGGATATGCTTTATCTTGGAATATTATTCTGTAAGCACCTGAAAAACAGATTTGCAGAGTGAATGAAAAGAATGTGTAGTCTGTGGTTACTAGGTGGACTGTTCTAAAAATGATGATTATATCTTGTTGGATATGTGATGGTGTTTAATTCTTCTGTATTCTTATTTTCTGTCTAGTTGTTCCATCAATTGCTGCGAGAGAAACAATTGCTTATTGAAATATTTTTATGATGAATGCTTTAAAATCTTTGTTAGGCAATCTTAACTTCTCTGTCATCTCCATGTGGGCATCTACTGACTGACTTTAAAATCAGTTTGAGATTTTTCTGGTTCTTAATATTTTTGATTGAAATGTGATCATCTGAGGTATTATCTTATGAGACTCTTAACCTTATCTAAAATTTGTTTTTACTATCTTCCTCTGATACTATTCTGGTATAGAGGGTATATAGCACCTCGTTATTCCCAGGTAAGAGCAGAAGTCCAGGTTTCCCCCTTGGCCTTTGATGACATCTAAAATGGGGGACTCCTCATTACTGATGGGCATGATTGGATGGAATTTCCAGTTTTCCATCAAGCCCTGACTGATATCTCTTTGGCTAGAAAGAATAGGACTTCCTCATTACTGCTCTCCATATGGCTTAACTACAGGGATGTGACTTTGCCTTTGGATGGTGGTGAAAGCCTTGACTCTCCACTAGACCACTTATTATACTACCCCTGTGGGAAGAGAAAGGGATACCTTGTTATTGCCAGGAAGAAGTATCAGCTCTCACTCAATCCTCTCTGTTACCATCCCAGGGGAGAGAGTTTACAGCATCTTATTACAGCCTGGAGAAGGTGGCAGTCTAGGATCTCCACTCAGCTTTTGCTGGTATGGGCATGGGTGGGGCCATAGTTCTTTCTGTGACATTTGGCTGCAGCAGAATGGCTATTGCTTAAAAGTTTTCTGTCTTGCTAGGTTACCCCTTTCCTGTTCACTGGCTAGAGAGACCAGGCTTTTCCTGGGGATTGTTTGCCTGTGCTTGTTGGTGTTTCTGAGTTGTTTGCATCTCCAGCATCCAGTCTGAGATATAAAAGGCAAAATGAAAACCCAAGCAACTCACTGCCATATTGTTCTTTGGGTCCCAAGGTCCCTAAGCCAGTCAATCTTCTCTCAACCTTTCAGAGTTTTCTTATATTTGTTTTGTTTTATATATAATAGTTGTACTTGATGTAAAGAATGAAAAAGTATATCTCCATCTTCTTGAAAACGGAAGTTCTAATCATTATATTGCTTCCCTCATTCTCACACTCAAGTTTATGCCATCTTCTTTTTTCCCTAACCATAGGAATCATAATCATCTTGAGAAAAGTCTTAATTCTCACTTATTATATGAAGGCTTCTCCAATTACTCTGATTATAATGCTACTTTATATTTCTAACTTTTCTTTGGACATCTTTATTCTATGTTTTGGTATTCAATTATATTCAGTATTCTAGAAGATCCTGGGTAAATTAGTTAATCTCTCTGAGCTTCAATTTTCTTATTTGTGAAAGAAAAATGACACTGGTCCCCTGACTATTTCACAAGATTTTTAATAAGCATTAAATAAAAAATAAGAATGAAAAACTATAAAATGCTTATCAAATGTTAGGTATTATTATTACTCCAAATGTTCTGTATGAGACTTCTCTCCCTTTTGTGAATTATAAATTCTTTGAGTAAAAAGATATCTCAGATTCTCTTATTGGATTTCTCTACAAGAATTAGCCAAAAGAGTAGAGTTAAATTCTTTGTTCTTAGAGACAGATATTAGAAATTAAGAATGTTCAACTACCAGATCTAACACAAGCAATAGCATCTGACCTATTATTATTTATCAAGCAAACATATATACAGCTAATCTATGTCCCTTGTTATTACATTCATGTATATGTCAACAAACATAGGCACTATTCAAATAGTCTCTGAAATATTGCAACTCTTTGAAGATAATGTAGACTGTTCTGAAAACATTCATGTCAGAGAGAAGGAAAGGGATCCATTTCAATTACATATTTAAAAAATATCTCTTCTAATTTAATTCTCTAAACCAATTACCCCTTCTTTTTCTATGAGGAAATACAAAGCAAGTATTTTCTGCTTTGTAAAATTCCATGTTTTGGTAATTACAGAACAATCAATCTGTATCTACCTTTAAGAAAAAAACTATAGTCTTTGCATGGTATACCAAAAACAGAAGTTAAGGTTGATTGGTTAAAAATTAAAGTAAGATGGCTCAGAAGGTAATAAAAAGATACTGTGTGCTGAATGAATGAAACCTGACATTTCTGTATGATGACACTAGATGTAATATTTTCTCATTAACTACCTTTGTTCACCAAGTGTGGATTACAACCTGGGTTTTCTATAGAGTTTCAACTCAATGAAAAATGGGCTCATCAACCAACTCCCCATTCTGATCCTCTTTGGGATTAATAAATTGGCATTCTGATTTCCAGATAACCTTTTGTGTATTGAATAATGTGAGCCTCTCCTCTAGAGATGAATTAATTCCCAGCATGTTGATAAATATTAAGTTTCTAGTTTTGTAAAGCAGGACATTAAAATCTGAAATATACTAAACCAAAGTACAATCACTATGTAGAACCCCTTCTGAGTGTCTAGCTGGAGTGACATTTATGCTGCTCACCTCTTCAAAATGCAACACAGGCTGTGAAAACAATGGTAGATCCACTTACTGAAACTCAAAAACCAATAATGCTAACATGACTTCAATGCAGAATTGGGAGAAAGAAACAGATTAAATTCTTAACATTAATAAAGAATGAATACTGATATCACCCTAGCAGATCACAAACATGCAAATAATTCACTGCCAAAATCTTTTCCAATGTTTTAAAATCAACAAAAATTTTAAATTAAATGATTTTAATTCATAATGTGAAAAATTTGCTTTAACTTTTAAGGGAGTATATGCTAAAGTAAGTGCTTTTGAGTAAAGAAACTTCCTGTACTATCAACATGCCACTTTTAATTTAGGAAACAGAGAAGGCTCTGTCACGGTAATATTTTACTTTCACCAGTACCACTTTGGCAGCTGCTTTTATTTGATTATATTAACGATCCCCAGTGTATTTTGCTTGGCAACTTCCTCTAAGAAATAAAACTGTTTGGAAAGTTTTATATGAAAGACCAATTGAGTCATCAATCTATAAAGAACATTTGAACACTAAGTATCTCCTATCAGTTATTCCAAGACCCCAGCATTCCACTGTAAACATTATACTTTGGCCCTATGAATGACAAATTCACAAGAATGAAAAAAATCACAAATTTAAGCCTTTTCCTATGAATTAGAAGTTAACCTTTATGAATAAATTGTACGTAACAAAATATGAATTACAAAATAAGTTCTTGGATATTTATTTACTAAATTGGCAAAAATGGAAATGATATTGAGGAAAAAATGAAGACATGAGTAGTAGGTAAGAAAAATGAAAATAATTATTAAAAAGAAAAAGGTCACATTAGTTAGAACTACATATAAAAAATGCAAAAATTGGCCAGAGTTAATAGAAATATAAGAACAGAGAAGATAGCAATTCCAATTAATTTCACAAAAACTATATTTTGCTTCTAGTTCCCGTAGAACCAGATTAGGTAATATGCTAGAAGCTCATGCACAGTCATCATACTCCTTGTGTGTGGTAAAGTAGAAAGCATGCATGGGCATCCATAAGTTACTTAGGACTTTGCCAAAACTGGCATGTTGAGTTTGTGAAGCCAAATTGCATCTGTTTGGCTCTTGGTACAACAAGTTAATGGTGAGGTTTAAAGTTAAGATTGTGAGGACCCTCGCTTATGCTGGCTTCTAAAGGCAGAGATCAACATTCTGAAACACTATAAGTGGATTCTAAAAAGTGCTTAGTAAAAATGCTTTAAAAAGGTTTACTTTACTTTTAAAAGCATCTGTTGCTCCAGGTGCATGGTTTTTGTCTGGATGAAACTTCAAAGCAAGCTTTCTATAAGCTTTTTTCAAATCTTCATCACCAGCATCTTTGGTAACTCCGAGTACTTCATAGTAATTTTTACATTTGTTTATGCTGTGAACAAGAAAGTATGTTATAAGGTAAATTTCAAGGAAGAAGTTCATGTACTACCTCTGATTTTTTGTTCATTAGAATAGTATAAAGAACTGCCTATGGATTGTTATTTCAGGATCAAATGATAGCTTATCCTGTTAAGGGTTACTGCCTCATTCTGTTTTTCAACCTCTTCTCAGTTTAAGGAGAGTTGGCTACGAGAATGTCTTTGGTACAATTAATCACAACTGTAGAAGAAGTAAAGCAAAACCCATAACAATTGTGGATGAAGGAGAGAGCATATACTGTAACTAAACTGAGAGGAAAAGAACAACTTTATAGTATATTTAAGAGCATAAAGAAATTCCAATTCTTCCCAAGTATGTCACAGCTAAGGATTAGTATGCATTACACTTCAGTTGTCACGTAATGCAGACTTAACCAAATATTAAGGCAACGATTCAGTGCATGTGAAACAATTATAGCACACTATGGTTTAAATATTAAGGCAAGTTAACTCAGATCGGCTATGCTAAAGAGAATTCATCTGTGTCACTTTCTGAGAAAGATAAAATGTCATAATAAAGTATATCATGGGAATCAAAAATGTTGGTTACACCCTATTTTCATTGTGATGAGCATACTCTTAAAGATTACAGCAAGTCCTCAATGTCATTGATAGTTCTGTGACTTTAAGCAAAATGACATATAATAAAACCAATTTTACCAATTTTGCTGAAGTTCCTACAGCATCTCATCAACGTTATAACAAAACAACATTGAATGAAATATCATTATTCAAGGACCTACTGTACTTAAATGGTTTATAATCTTTAATATGTAACCGATTTAAGCCTGAAATCTTTAAAATGTATTAAGAAAAGAAATACTCTAAACGAAACAAAGAACATTAATACTTTTGGTTGCTAATATTCTTCCACAACCTAATAATTTTTCTTCACTAAAATCCAAGTACATCTTACACAATTTTTTGTAGCGTATTTTATGAGTTTAAATGCATTCCATGTGCAAGCAGCTTGATGACCGAGGAAGTAACTGGTAAAAGGATCTGAGGTATAATTGTTCACTGATAGCTACAGAACTGCAAATATTGACTCAAAGTTTTCAAAGAAAAGAGACAATATTGATATTTTTTATTTTACTATTTATCCAATTAATCACCACAGGACTTGGTACATGATAGGTTCTCAGGATATATTTCCAGAATAAATGAGTCTCAGCTCTCCTTTTATAATGAAAACATTCATTATTTGGTATAGGAAATAGAAAAATGAGAAGACATTGTGAAAGATTATAGAAATCTTCTGATCACATCAATAAAAATCTGTTATGCAGTCCTCTTTATAGTAATAATTAAAATTAGATTGATCTACTTTAGATAATAAATATTAACACAAGTCAATTTTATTTCATAAATGATATTTTCTTTATTTAGTCAGTCATATTTATTGAGCACCAACCATGTCTCAGATAGTGTTTGGGCACTTGAAATATATCAGTGAACAAAACAACGATCCCTGCCTTTGTAGAGACCCACTCCCCTCAAAATGTGAGAAACTATGCAATAGAAAAAAAAAAAAAGGACGGGGGACATTTATAGAACACCTACTGTGTGTCAGGCACAGGTCCACAATCCCAATTCCATATTCCAATAACCATTAAGCTCTGAAAAACATTAAGTTACTCTATAACTAATGTGACTGCAAAAACCTGATTTCAGCTCTTTTAGAGGTAAAATTTGACCTGAAATTTTATTGCCTTCATTTATCCCACCTAAGTGTGAATATTTGTATCTTTTGTTGTAGAAATGTTACCATTAGGTTCTGGGCTGCTAACTAGACCCTATGAGACCTTGTGCAATGTATAATATATGCTCCTTGTTACTTGTCTAAAATATGAATTCTGAATTCCAAACTACATCTGGTCCACAAAGTTTCACATAGAGAATCACAGAATCTTATTATGCTGATTATTTTATACAAATTATCTCATTTACTCATTAAGTAGATATTATTCCTATTTAGCCAATGAGAAAATCAAGGCTTTGAGTGGTTATGTAAATTGCTGAAAGTCATATAACCACCAAATAGTAGATGGGAACCAGGATTTATTTCAACAAAAATTTACTGAACATCTACTTTCTGCTAGACACTTTCAGATGTTATAGTAGTAAATAAAAAGTCAAAAATATCCCTGCTCACATTAAATTTACAAGTGGAGAGGGACAATGAACAAATATATAAGTAAAACAAAGTATATCACATGGTGATAAATATGTAGAGAAAAATAAAGTGCCAAAAGAAAACAGAAAAGGGAAGAGGAGGCCTGCGAGGGTGATGAGGAAAGACTCCATAAGGAAGGATTCACACCTCAGTTTGTATGAAAATCTTGTACAGAATCAGAATAAAGAAGAAAAGGACCCTCTTAAGACTCCAGAACAATCCTCTTCCTATTTGCTTTTACAATGAGTGCTTAAATAGATTCTCTTCTCTCATAGATATTTCAAATGTTGGTTTTGGTACCCAGAACATGCCTTTTCTGCCTCCCTTCTTGCTTATAGTTTCCACAACTTCTTCAGATCTCGACTTAGATACTTCTCTTCTCAAGAATTCAAATTCTTCAAGACTAGGTTTGGTCACCTTATATCCTCTTAAAGCTGTACTGCAACTGCCTGTTTATTTGTCTGATCACTCTTTCTAGACAATAAGTCCCTTGAAGACAGGGAATGTCTTGTTCACCATATGTGGTGAATGGATGGATGGACAGACAGACTGATGACTGATTCAATTTGAGGGATGAAATGGGAAGAATCTAAAAGTCATTTCTGGAATAAAGGTGATAAGAGCTATAATGAAAACATAGTTGGCACCAAAAATCAACTTGGAATAGAAGAGAATTGACTATGAAACGAGAAATAGAGCTAAGAATATGACACTACCTGAATGCCAAAAACAAAAGGTAGTAATAAATGAAATACTGAACAATCCTAAAGTCATTACGATTTGGTTTGAATGCATGTTTAATTACATACCAGATTAATCTTCTAAATTCATCTTGTTGATATTTCCTGAGCACAAAAAGCTAGGCAATAGAAAAAGGCAGGAAAAAATTGCTGGAGAACGTAGAACTAGATATCATAAAGCTAAGAATTGTTACAATGAGAAAAAAGGTAGAAAAACAATCATTTCACTAATTCTTAGCTGTATCTAGCTCTGCCATATCTTCCCTGCCTTAAATTTTTCATCATACAGTAGAAGAGAAACTGTTTGAAAAACCAGCAGGGAGGTATAAAGTCAACAGCACCAGAGGACAAGTTGAATACTACACATTTCAAGTAATGCTCCAAATATACTCATTCACCTAATTTTTCATGTCTGAATGAGAAATAACCATTCATATATTTATTTTAGTTTATATTTTTGTTCATCATGCTCCTTTATACCAGCTAAAATACATTTGTTGCACTTTTTATAATTTGCTCCTTACTGAAAGATTCAAACCTTCACCATCCTCACTAAAGAATTAAAAAAAGAAAGAAAAAAGAAAATAAATTAAAAAGAGGTAACCCATTATCTACTTAGAAAAGAAATATACAACAAGGCCAGAAAGATCTGTCTGCGAGGTCAACAATGGAGAAGGATGTCTGGTTCAGTCTTTGTGTCTTCCTTTATGTGCATGAAAGCATAGTGGGTAGAGGAGAAGGGTTCTCTTTTAATTCTTTTTTTCATATGTTATAGCTTATTATTTAAATAGATTCCAAGTTTGTCATTTAAGGAAATATTTGTTTATTCTTGAGGCAGAAGATTACTTATTTTTTAAGTTTAGCAAACTAATTTATTTTCTTTTCATTTAAAGAACTACAACTTAGATCAAATCCTAATAAAATCCCCACAATTTAAATGTTCCGAGTTGATAAATATAATATGGCCCAGTTAATGATGTTTACATTGGTCTTGTAAACTTAAAAAAAAAAGAGGAGGCTTCTTTTCAATGAGATATTAAAAACCTTTTCAAATTAGATCCATGATACCTTTTTCTCAATAATTTTTCAATATATTTCAACTCAAAGACAACAAACAGTACTTATTTCAGAGAATGTTATTTTTACAGTTGCAGACTTTTTCTTCCATCTTATTGTAAACTAGCTCTTACTTATGCAATGGATGCAGTATTATTGCATGGCTTCTCCCATTGAGCCAAATTGTCACTGAGCAACTTGTTTGCATAATCGTGCTAACCAACAAGATAACATGGCTCTCTTCAGAAAAATCCCCTGTGTATAGGTAAAACAAAAAACAAAAACATAATAGCATGTAAGTGTTTGCTGGTGATCTGTTACCTCACTAAAGCAACACTTATGAAAGGTAATAAAATGAGTGTTACATGATTGAGCTAAACAGCTCTATATAAGGCACTGACTGAAGTAATTTGAGTAACTTAGGGATTCTAGTAAAGGCTGTTCCAATCACATTTAGTCCTCAAAAGAAAAAAAAACGTTTAATAAAAAGCCATAATAAAATTACCGACAAGAGAAACAATCTCTGATATAGATATACTACTAAACTTCTACCTGATAAGAATTCACGGTCTCACACTTGGTTGGGTCTCCAGTGCTAACCAGCAATCCTTCCATTCCCTTGCCTTTCCCCTCTGCAAATATTTCATATGTTTACCACTCTCCTCAAGCTTTCTATCTAATTTTTTTTCTTATAACTCTCATAGGATAACTTTATCCCTAATTTCACAGAGAACAGAGAAGCCAACAACAGCCCGCAATGTTTTACATTTCTGCCTGGCAAACTCTGGCCATATACAAAATGTATTGCGCCCACCATCATCTTTCATTCTTCCATTCTTAAAATGTCCCCCTGTCTAAATACTAAAACAAAAAGATAGAAAAACAAAGTGCTGTTTTCCCTTCTTTATTTCTATCACACCCTGAGCTATCTCTCTTTTACTTCTAAAGCTATAGTAGAGGAAATTAAAAAAAATACATATTTTAAAAAATAACACAAAGTTTAGGATATTCTTATTCTCCAAAATTTTCATTTACACTGTCAAATTATATTTTCAAATACATAGGTGATTCTATAGTCCTTCAAAAAAAATCACAAAATTATTCTAAATAAAAATCACATACATACAATTAACTTTAGGTCTTTAATTGTAAACATGTTCTCCCAATAAAGAATTTCTACAAGAAAATAAAAATTTTTTCCTGATAAATGTAGTTTCCTGGAATTCATTTCAGCACACTATTTAATTAAAGCTTTTTCTTAAAGAAATTCAAAAGCGAATCTCATTTAATGACTTATCTCACTTATTCAGCCACCTCTGACACAGTACTATAGTTATAAAAGTGGTTAACATTATATTCTCAAAGTGCTTCACTACCATTTGTGCTAATCAAATACCCCTGACCAAGGCTTTACCAAGATTAAGGGAGTCTTTTACAATCAAGCTATAGTATCTAAACATAAAAGAAAAAAGCAAAATATAAATATACTGCTATTTGATCAAAAATGATTTTAATTTCAAATTTTGGTGAGTAAAAAAGAGTAAACTAAAAAGCAAGAATGGAGAAAAACTGGTGAGAAAAGAAACGAAATAAGAGTAAAATAAATGGATAAGAAAGGGCAAAAGAAAAAGACAATCTAGTTTTACCTGCTCTTCACTTAAGCTAATTCACTATAATTCACTCTCCATGTGAATTATCCAATTAATCACTGTTCAGAGTCCTTTATCCTTACACTTTAGTTTCCCTAGAGCAATATTCGTACATCAGTACAGCTTCCTTAAGCTGCAGTGAGAAATAAAACACTATTTTCTCTAGTGTTTCATACTCAAAGGTTCATTTCCAGAATTTTTTTCTTAATTATAAGGTTATTTAGTAAAGTCAAATCCCTAAAACCCATTCATAATTTTTCAACTCTACCTAGTTCTTCTACTTTAAGTAGAAGTGTAGCACAAGGTAAAAATAAAATACTGAGGCAGTATTTAACAGAGTGAATAAACTAAAAGGAGAGGATATTATGGAGTCTGCATATGTATAAAGATAGTCTTAGGAAAGAACGGAAACATTAACATAAGTGGGATACTAAAGATGCTGTAGGTATTGTCCTCAATTTATCTCTTATATGAAATTCTCCTGCTTTCATATATATATATGACAAAACAATTCTTTATCCTCTTTCAATATTATTATCTAAACACTGTTATGTATCAAAAAATTGAAATAATTTTCCTTAAAAATAATGATCTGGAATTTTGTGGTTTTTAGTTACTTTAAAAGATGGAAACTTCCATAGAGTTGGATTTTACAGACTGATTTTATAAAGAATATAAAGCATAAGACACTCAGAGTTCAATTCCTTGATGTCTATTCTTTTACTGACTTATAATTCAAACACTTTTTATGTGTTATAACATTTAAAAATTACATTAGTATCAACTGTAGTTGAGATATAAATAATTTATTCCTACCTGAGAACTCCATCTACTTGGTCTTTGGTGTAGCCTTTTCCACTTTCACCACTACCAGATGTACCGTCTTTTGTGCAATTAGGCTTGCTTTGATCACCACTACCTGATGGTTTTCGGCAGTGAGGGCTATTTCCAGCTGTGCTTCCGTTTTTCATAATTATTTCCAATAGTGCTGTAGAAAGATACAGAAAGCATATTACGCCTGATTACATCCAAGTCATACACATGATCTTGAGAAGAAAGTTATAAAGTTGACAAACTAAGAATCATGTACTCTAAAAATATTCACCATAGGGTTACTAAAAATAGTAAGTATTCCCTTATACACTTAACTGTTTATAGATCTCTAATCATCATTTAGAAATACAATCTTAAAAAATTTACAGCTAATAACTCAAAACTATTACCATTCAATTATGACCTACTTTTATTTGTCATATAATATGGTTAAACCAGAGAATACTGAAGGAAAAAAAGGTAGTCTTTAAAGTAGTCAATGAAATATCTGCAACCAACCAAAAATTAGACTTCCTATTTCTCAATAGCAATTATGGCAGGTAAAAGACACTGGAATAATAACACCTTCAAAATGTTCAGGGTAAAATAACTGTCAACTTGAGTTCTGCACTAATTTTCTAGAAAATGCACAAGATTAGAAAGATTTTCAAACAAACAAAAACAGAAATTTTACTACTAAGATTTCTAGAGGATACTGTAAGCTGTATTTTTTGGGCAGAAGGAAAATGCTTCCAGACAGGCTGTAAAAGTTAATGGTGAGCAAATATTATGATAATTCTATGAGTAAAACTAAACATTGAGTCTATAAACCAGTAATCGTTATGTCTAGAATTTGCTTTAAATACTGACAGGGCATAAAAAAGGAGGTTGAGAGAATATATGAAATAAGATTGGCCATATGGTTAAAGATAGAAGGGTGATAGAGGTTGATTGTACTATTCTCTCTTCTTCTGTGGATGCTTGAAACTTCTCATAATAAGTGAAGACTACATAAAAAAAAAGTCAACAGAACTAAAAGGAAAAAAATGGAGAAACCAACCACGATAGACAATTTTAACACATTTCAATCAATAACACTAGGTAGATTTTTAAAAATCATGAAGGATACAAATGACACAAACATCTAATTTATCAAGCTTGATCTAATAGACATAACAACATTATATCCAACAAATGGTGAATGTCATTCTTCATAGGTACACAAAGAATGAAAATTGACTACATTATACCTACACCATAATGTTATCCTCAAATCTCAAGTAAGTATCATATATACCAATCTATGAGCCAACTGCATTTAAGTGAGAAATCCATTACAAAAATGTAACTAGAAAGATTACAAAGGATTAGAAAGAAAAAAATTAGAAAACTCCTGTATCAAAGAAATAATCAGAATAGAAATAAGAAAACAGAATTGAGTAAGAATGAACTCCTACATATCAGAATTTGTGCATCAACAAATGGTACTGGGACAATTGGATATCCACAAGCAAAAGAATGAATTTGGATCCTTTCTTCACACCATACACAAAAATTAGTTCAAAATAGACCACATGCCTAAAAGTAAGAACAAAAACTATACAACTCTTTGAAGAAAACACAGGAGTAAATCTATGTGATCTTAATTTAGACAAGACATTCTTAGATATGATAACAAAAGTATAAACGACAAAAGTAAAATAGAGAAACTGGACTTTGTGAAAACTAAAAATGTCTGCCCTTCAAAGAACATTATCAGTAAAGTAAAAAGACAATCCACAGAATGGGAGAAGATATTTACAAGATCATATACATGAAAGAGACATATATCCAAAATATATAAAGAACTCTTACAATTCAATAAAACCAAAAAACACCATTTTAAAATGTGCTAAGGGTCTGAATAGACAGTCTCCAAATTGATAAAAAGATGGCCAACAGACACACAAAAAGTTGCTTAATATCAAATAGCCATTAGGCAAATGAAAATTAAAACTACAATGAACTACCACTTCGCATCCACTAGGATGACTATAATAAAAAATATGGACAATAACAAATATTGGCAAAGATGTAGAGAAACTGGAACACTCATACACTGTTGGTAGGAATGTAAAATGTTGTGGCCACTTTGAAAAATCATGTGTTAATTCCTTAAAAGATTAAATATATAGTTACTCTTTGACCCCACAATCCTATCCATGGGTATATACACAAAAGAAATGAAAACTACACAAAAACTGGTGCACAAATGTTCATAATAGCATTGCTGATAATAGAAAAATAGTGGAAACAATCTATCATCTGATGAATTCATAAATAAATTATGAATTTATTTATGAACATAGCATGTTCATACAATGGAATATTATTCAACAATGAAAAGAAAATAAAGTACTGATCCATACTACAGTAAGGGCGGACCTTGAAAACATACTAAGTGCAAAATGCCAGTCACAAAAGGCCATATTGTATGATTCCATTTATATGAAATATTTAGACTAGGCAAATCTACAGAGATAGAAATTAGGTTAGTCATTGCTGAGGGCTAGTGGGAAGGGAAGGATGAAACTGGGGAGAAATGAGTAACAGTTAATGAGCATACGTTTCATTTTGAGGTGTTCTAAAAGTGATTATTGTAATGGTTGCACAACTCTGTGCAATACTTATATCTATATCTATATCTATTTATAGATATTTAAATCCTAGTAGTATCACTGGCAAATTTTCAAACATGTTTATTATTATATTTATATATATAAATGAACTTATTTCTACCAAATTTTTTCTCCTAGTGCATTCAAGAGGTCACCAAAGACATAAGAAATTCAGTTTTTATAATAACGTAGTTGTAGCTGGTAAAGAAAGGCTCTTAATTAGACAGCAATCTATTACTTATTAACAGGATAAGTATAACATATAGTATATAGTCAGCTTAACTATAGCTTAGTTCTTATTTAATGCAATCATGATGTTAACCTTGAGATCAGAAGCCACCATGGTCTAGGGCTTAAAAGTCACGACTTTTAAGTATGAAAAATTTTGTGGAAATTCTCAAAGGCTGTGACAGTAGCTTAAAATTTAAATCTCTGCAAATGCTCTCATAAAATTAGAGCAATTAGATAGCAAAATAAAAACCTCATGCACAAAACCCAAAATACTAGAAGATGGAGATGACTCACAACAGCTACAAGGTCGATGTGGGTATTATCATCTGTGTGGGAAGAAGTAGAGGAAAATAACAGGGCATTTGCCAATCCACAGAATAAAAGAACTCCAAAATTATCAACAGAAACTCACTATGTAGCACAACAGGCAAAACTGAAAAAGGTTGTATAGAAAGAAATGGGTTTTGCTCACTATAATAGCATGTGAATAAAAAGGTTTATGATAAACTCTTAAGGGCATAAAACACTACAGTTCCTAAACTCTCAAAACAAATCAGTCAAAGCTCTCTTCCAGAACAAAGTCACACTGAGGAGAAACTACTGGGAACAGGACCCAAACTGAAGAGAACACGGGCAACAGAAAAAAAGAGAAACTCCAGATAAAGTGGGAAAGGAGAAAGGAATGAGATCTTATAGAACAAGGTGACCTATTTTCAACCATTGCACAAAAAATGAAGAAGGATCTCTGTGTATTTAGAAAGGCTAAGTAACTTCACATAAAAATAATTGAAGGAAAATGATAGAAGTGAAATCTGATAAAAAGTTATTATAAGAAAAAAAAAGGAGCAGGAATAAAATAAATCCCTGAAAACAATGAAAGCACACCACAAAGACTTGCTGACAAAACAGGTAAACACTATATCCTAGTACTTTCAAACCATGCTGAAAAGACTTCAAGAAATTAAAGATAATACAAAGTAACAACATATTTAGAATTAAGACAACCCCAAAAAGTATCTATCTCTCTATCAGAAATCAATTCAAAAAAGAATAAACTAGAAGAAACAAGGAGTTAGAAAATGGCAAATATTGTAGATAGTTAAAGAAGATCCAACATATGTATCAGTCCCGAAAAAGAAAGAAACAGATATACAATAACTGGAGAAAACTTTTGATATAAAAACAGAAACATCTGAAGCCATATAATGAAAGGGCAAATTACATATCTAGGAATATTAACCCAGAATAATGCCATAATAATGAATACCAAGATATAGTCTAATAAAATTAACTGAGCTTCTAGACAAAAAGATCAAATGATTTATAAAGGAAAGAAAACTAGATTGTTATCAGTCTTTGCTCATCAGTAGTACTTGCACAAAACAACAGAATAACATATTTAGATATCTAAAGAAAGAAAACTGAGATTTTATAACCACCAAACTAACTTCAAGCATTAAGACCACAGATGAACTGTTTTCAATATTCCAGAACTTAAGAAGCACAGTTCCCAGAAGCCTTTCCTAGGAATCTACTAGAGAACAAGCTTCAGGAATCCAAAATAATTAGAGATACATAAGGACTGATGGGAAAATTAAATGTATAGTGACCTACAAAGATTAAATGATGATTAAGAGAGAAAGCATATAGTATCCAATAATATGTTCCGACGCTATAGATTCAAATATTTTTAAAATGGTGGGCTTCCTCTTTCTTTTTACTTGGGAAAAAAAAAAAAAAAGATTGGTCTTTCCTTCCCTTCTCTTTCTTTTGGCGGCTGAGGCCTGGAGCAAAGAAGCTTACTGTGACCAAGGAGGCAGTCATAGCCAAAAACAGGATGACCTTGACAGGGTCTGCACCAATGGAGTCGAGGAGGCGACTCATTACAGATAAAAATGAGTAAGTAAATTGAAGATAGCAGGAGCCACATTTTTCACTGTCAGAGAATAGGATTACAAATATGGAAATGCAGGACAGAATGAACTCCTCAGTGGACTAAAATGGGAGGGGTGTGAGTCTTGCAAAGATATCAAAAACAATATAGAGTAAACTAATATAGATTAAATTACTACAGATGTGTGTATTCCCACATACACACGACACAAAGATATACATACACATACATATACATACATGCATTCATACATATATTTCTTAGCTTTGTCTACTGAAGAGACCTAAAGGCAATGATATCCCTGTTGCAATGAGCTTATCTAGTGTCTAGATCTGTTTCTAACCATAGGTGTCTACTAAAAGAATCCAGTCTCCTTGGAGAAACAGCTGATTCTCAAAGCAGAAAGTAAAAAGTGGGACTGAAAATATTTTTGTAGAATCAAGTAAGAACAATCAATGATGAGGACATGGCAAAAAGACACAGGGCTCTTTTTGAGGCAATCTAAGCATCAAAATAAATAACAATAGTTATTGGATTAAGTAGGAATCCATGAATCCACACTAATAAATTAAATAAGTTAATGACAATTAATAAATTGTAAAAGAAATGATGGAATTAGAAAACCACCATTTGGCAACCATCAGAAATTTATCTCAAAAAGAATCATCAATGCATGCTAAAAAGAGTTGGTGAAAGTATGTTATGGAACAGTTCATTTACAGTCTCAAGGTAGTTTACCACAAAATATTTTTTAATTGTGAAGGGGAAAAAAAACTAAGTTTAGAGTGGAGAAACCTAGCAATTACTAATTTAACCAAGTGATCAAAGTTAATCTCACCAAATCAGTATAATGTGTCTCCTGATATGTTACACTAAGAAAACATCTATGGTATTTCTGCCAAAAGTTTGTATGTGGAAATATACCCCAAATTGAGGTAAATTCTATAAAATAAATGGCCCATACATATCAAAAATGCCACAGTAGAGAAAAAAATGGTACTTGGAGGAAAAAAATGTCCATAAGTGCAACATGTGCTTTTTTGACTATCACACATAATTGGAAAAACTGGCAGAATTTGAACAAGGTACAAGCATTAATTTCATGAATCTGATGATTATATTGTGGTTTGTAAAGAGTGCCCATCTTAGAAAATATACACAATTATTTAGGGATAACAGGATGTCATGTCTACAATTTACTCTTAGTTCAGGAGAAATATATAAGAACAAATCGTGTGTGTATAGGAAGCGATACCAGAGAGGCAGAGGAAGGTATGATAAAGCAAATGTGGTAAAATTTTATCCAATAGGAAGCCTGAGTAAATGAATATGGGAAGTCAGCACTATTCTTTTGACTTTTCTGTAAGATTGAAATTTAAAAAAAAATTAAATGGAGAGGAAAAATGGAGAAAATATATGCAAAGAAAATTTAACTGTTTTCAATAATTATATTAGTGGGTACTGTTAGTAATACTACTCTGAAACTATTATGTATATGATGTGGCATAAAGCAAATATATAATTGTGACATATCTATAATTTACAATGGCCTTAAGAATCAGAATTACTACTGTAGAAGGAAAGATATAGAAATATAAGCTAGAAATATACACGTTAGCAATATGAACTAGAAAAGTTTAAATGAACACCACAAAGTACTTAACTGAATCAGAATAACAGTAATATAAACTCATAAGCTATTTCGGCATTAAAAAAAAAAAATTATTTCCTAGTCTGTACACAGAAAGGCCCATAGATAATGAACAATTTACTATCCACAGCATCTTTAATAGCCAGATGGTAATACTGAAACACCATTTTCCACTAAAAGAAACTAGGGCTTATTGGAAACATGGTTGATTGTATAAGAAAGCCTGAAACATTCTATTACACCAAAGAGCAAGGTAACTATTAAATACTACTGGGAGTGTGTTGATCAGACTCAGGAGCGAACTAACCTAAAGGGGCTCCCGCTGCCTTTGGAGAAAGGGAACCAACTATTTTTCTTGAAAACTGATAAAACCAATCAAGCCTTTTCTATGTGAATTATATCACTGCGTAATCCTGAAACAGGTGAAGGGGAAGTGTCTCTTTATAGAAGTATTTCACCTAATGAAGAAACTATTTTTTAAAAACTGTGGACCCAGATATTAAAGTGGTTATATGTGTTTAGCATTTACAGGTGGCCATAAACTTCCCATGTATGCTTAGTTAGAAGTTATCTGTACTTTCCCTTTCATGTTGAGCACAAACATGTTCTCTCAGTATTTTTTCTGGACGTTAATAGCTACATACTGAATATTGCTATAGAAGGATCATATATATAGTTTGTTTTAGATTTTCAATACTTATTTTTCTGAAAAATTTTCTATAATTTCATGCATAAGAATTCTGCTTAACAAGGGATGTGTGTGTACATGTGCTTACACCAAACACTCTTTGGCGCCAAAGAGTGAAAATTTGCACAAGTTTGATTACCTCTGAGTCTCAATATCGAGTTTTGTCATCTTAAAAATGGAATTGGCAAGACTTTCTATATTAACAATCACTGAAATCAATGCCTGAGAAGGTAAGATGATTCAGTTCAAATACTGCCAGAATTGAGAACACCTTGAATTTTTCTGATTTATTAAATGTCTTAACTATCACATGAGATCTCATTTACAACAATGCAGTATTACAAAAATTAGCTGAACAGATACAGTACTTATAAACCAGATTACATTTACTTTTAGTTTTAAAACTATTTAACCTTACTTTATGCATTCACTTTCCACACGTACTGCTTTGCTTGGAGTTTTAACATAGTCTGCGTATTAAAAACCAGTGAAAAAGTAAATATACTATTAAAAGTTTATGTGAATAACCCAAAAGTGAAGAACCAAGGTCTGTTTTTATTTAATAAGTCTGCCACACACCTGTCATGTATAATGTCCATCATTAGCAGAATCTAAAATAAGAACACATGATTTAAAAAACAAATGGATTTTTTCCCCTCCTCCTCACAAACTTTAAGTAACTTTTACTTGTGTGATTATAAATACTGTTGCTAAGTTAATTAAAAAAGACATAAAATAAAAATCATATATAAATCCCACACAAGAAAAAAATCACTCAACCATTTTGGTATATTTAACTCTAGTTACTCTAGTTAGCTAGCTGCATAGCTTTTTAGATATTTTTAACAAAACTAGAATAATCTACATATATCTGCAGCCTATCTTTATTTAATTCATAATATATTGTGTGTATCATTTTATAGCAATAAATATAGGTCTACATCATCATTTTTTTAAAGACCTTATTCAAGACTATTGCAATAAGGGAGATAGATCAGGCTCAACTCAGAAATCCACAAAGACAGCTAGAGATTTATAGCCAATGAGCAGAGTGAGAGGGTCAGAGGATGAAAAATTACTGAGCCGCATCATCTTTTTTAATATACTGGATATAAATGCAATGCAATTTATTTAATCAATTTCCACTGATGGACATTTATACTCTTTTCAAATTTTTGCTACAGTGATAAACCTTACATATATATATTTTTGCACACTTGTCAGATTATGGAAAAGTTTCATTTAAAAAATATATTACTGTCAAAAGTCCTATAGCTATAGATTTTTCATCTGATTATTTGTTTAATAAATCATCTTTATTAAATGGAATAAAATTATATAAACAGGTATTTTCTGAAAAATCTAGGCTTATAAATACCACAAGTACATGCAAAAGACTGTCAGGCACCATGGGAATAAAAAGATAATTAAAATTAAAATGGTTCCTGACGGCAAAAGTTTTTAATCGAGGAGAGAGAGAGCTATGTACTTAAGACAATACAAGGAAAGAACGCAGCAAGGCAGAGAGAATTACATGTTACTAAGCATGGAATGAGCATTTGAATCTAAATGGAGATTAATCCTAACTTAAAGCAATTATCTTGTGCTCAAATGGGTAACTAAAAAAATTATAGAAAAGAGACAGATATTACACTGTTAACTCCAAGGCAATATCCAAAAATCATACATGGCATTCTGACAGCACTTGAAATATTCTTATAATAATGGGGGGAAGGTTATGGATGAGGAAAGTGAGGCTCAGGAAAGGAAAAGGTAATGACAGGAATTGAGCCATTATTATGTTCGACAGATACTTAATATTTTAAAAGACTTTTATTTTTCACTGATTCCCTAGTTCCTAGAACTTTTTGTGCCTGGCACGAAAAGTGTGCATTCAGTAAATATTTGTTGAATAACTATAGCCCCAATTTTGATGAGAAAACTGAGGATCAGAAAGATAATTATGTACGTAAGTCACAAATTCAGTATTTTTTCTTCAACTATAATGTCTGAAATCATTTGGCTATTAGCTGAAATTTGGAAATCATTTTATTTTGAAAACAAGAAAAATGCTTTTCTGTGAAAAAAAAAATCTATAGTTCAAACTGCTTCCCAATTAGCATGAAACATTAATGTATTAAAATAGCAATGTAAAGCATTAAAACAGTGAGATTGTATCCTTTTGCCAAAGTCTAAAACACACCTATAATTCAACAAATATACAGTTTAAGAAACTAAAATGTAATTTACTTTCTTCTGCTAACATTTTTCCAGAATATTTATATTCCCTATGTAGTGGCCACTTGTCCTTTCAAACATAAACTAAACTCATCGTATGAAAATATTTGAAAGCTGTAAAATTCAATTCACTTAGAAGTTAACGGCAATAAACTGCAAAATAATATTCTCAACTAAAAACAAAGAAAACGACAATATTCTAGAGCCATTTGAAGATCAAGTTTTTCCTCAATTTTTAAAACTGTTTTATCAATCAGACTTTTCACCTGGCACGAATAAAATGTAAAGAGGACAAAAATTCTGGACTTTAGTTAGAATTTAGTTTCGTATTTTCCCATTTACTGTATAAAAATAATGGAGATCCAAGTGCAGTGTTTTCTTTTGCCCATCTTAGCATGAAAACTCATCCACAGGAACATTTAGTTAAAACTCTTGAGTTATAAGGGTTTGATGGTAGTCTAGAGTAGGTGAAATTCAGAGATAAAAATATACAATTTCATTTTAACCAAGAGCTTCAATTTCCTTCTACACTAAACATTTCATCAGGAGCTTACAAAAAGGTTGTAGATCTTTCCCTCCCCCGAATTTTTAAATTATTTCAATAAACATCTTCTGAAACATTCTATGTAAAATACACTTTGCTAAGTATTTGCACATAGCTTTATTTCAGTTAATGCTCACATCAAACCTGTGACTAAATTTTCACTTTACGCATAACTAAACAAGGCTTAGAGAAGATAAGTAACTTGTCTCTGGTTACAAAGCTGTCAGAGGCAAAGTCTGCATCTGAACTAAGGTTTTTAGACTACACAACTGTACCCTATCACTTTATTTGGTAATCATATACTGCCACCTTATAATACATTGTACTAATTTTCACTTTATATTTCTTAATTTTCCCTTTGTTTATGTCTTTAAAAGCAACAACTGGTCTATGGCCATGCCACCCTGAACAAGTCTGATCCTGTTTGATCTCAGAAGCTAAGCAGAGTTGAGCCTGCTTAGTATTTGGATGGGAGACCACCTAGGAAGACCAGATGCTGTAGGCATAAAAAAATTAAAAAATTAAAAAATAAGGGATTGTAAATTGACAAGGTCCTTGCAATCTGTGAGGTCAACCAAGGGTTGCTTAGCCTAAAAAAAAAAAGCTACAGTTGTATTATGCTTTAATATTTTATAGTATCCTTTAGCAGAATGATTCAAGTTGCTTGTCTGATAGAAGAATGAGACTACAAGTTTTAAATTTCTCAGAGCCTCACACTTGTAAAATGGAAATGATATCAAAATAATTGAGAGCCTACTGTGAATGCTTTCCATGTATTAACTCATTTAATCCTAACAACCCTATGAAATCAGTACATTATTGTCCCATTTTGCATATAAAAAACTAAAGGCTAAAGAAGTTTTCTAATTTGCTCAAGATTAAGGTTCCAAGTTAGTAGGTGGAGGAGTTAGGCTTCAAAAACCAAGGTATTCTGTCTTGAGTGGTTACTTGCTTAATGTTCAAGCTGTCCCTCTAGGAGTAGATAATGACTAAATAAATGACATCATGTATTCATATAGTAGGAAGAGTCAAAAAAATTTAACTCTGGGCAATGGTTTCTTAGCTATGACACCAAAAGCACAGGCAATAAAAGCTAAAAGAGACAAATGGGATTTAAAATTTCTGTGCGTCACAGTACACAATTAACAGAATGAAAGACAACCTACAGAATGGGAGAAAAAACACGCAAATCATCTATCTGATAAGGGGTTAATATACAGAATATATAAAAAACTCTAACAACTCAACAATCAAAAAAATACAAATAACCCAATTAAAAAACAGGCAAAGCACTTGAACTGACATTTCCCCAAAGATGATATTCAAATGGCCAACAAGCATATAAAAAGCTATTCAATCATCACTAATCATCAGAGAAATGCAAATCGAAACCATAATGAGATATCACCTTACAATTGCCCGAATGACTACTATCAAAAATAAGCAAAGAGAAAATAAGTGTTGGTGAGGATGTGGAGAAACTGGAACTCTTGTGCACTGTTGGTAGGAATGTAAAATGGTGAAACTGCTATGGAATGGTACAGTTCTTCAGAAAAGTAAAATAGAATTACTACCAATATGATCCAGCAATTCCATTTCTCCATATCTATCCACAAGAATTGAAAACAGGATCACAAAGAGATATTTGTACAGCCATATTCATAGCAGCATTATTCACAATAGCTAAACTATAAGAACTTAAATGTTTACTGACAGATGGACAATGAAAATGTGGGATATACATGCAATAGAATATTGTGCAGCTTTAAAAAAGAAAATCCTACTACATGCTACAACATGAACTTCAAATAAATCAAGCTAAATGAAATAAGCCAGGTAAAAAAGACAAATACTACAGCAGGTCCTCGAATAAACATTACTTTGTTCAGCTTCATTTTATTATAATGTTGATAAGACGCTGTAGGAACTTAACTCTTGTTTATACTAATTAGCCTATGATAAATGTGGTTTCATTATAGTCATTTCACTTGAAGTCACAAAGCCTATCGACAACATTAAGTGGGGGGATTGCTATGTATGATTCTACTCATATAAGGTATCTGTAGTGGACAAATTTTAAAATAAAGTGGAATGGTGGTTGCCAGGGGCTGGAAGGTTGGAAAAATAGAAAGTCATTTAATTGGTATAGTTTCAATTCTGTAATTTGAAAAATTCCAGAGATCTGTCGCACAACAATCTGAAAACAATTAACACTCCTGAACTGTACACTTTAAAATGGTTAAACTGAAAAAAAAAAAGTTAAATTGGTTAATTTTATGTGTTTTTTGCCACATTAAAAAAATTAACTAATTTCTTTTCTTTCACTTCCTGTCCTCTCTGGTATAGTATTCAATAGCAATGATAGGATAGAGAAAATCAAAGAACACAAGAGCTTCAGCAATGTAGAAACAAATTACGAAAACAATAATAAAACAAAACAGGTAGCTGCACATTCTTATCAGTAATTTTCTTCTTAACCTAGAAATACCTTCAATCTCCAGCAAAACAGTATCCTATTGGAAAGGCAATAGAGAGTAGTGGTTAAAGGCCTTTTGGAGCTGGAAAACTCAAGAACTATTATGACTTTGCTACTAATTTCTGTGTGACCTTGGCTAAGATATTTTCATTCATTCATTAATACATTCATTCATCCAACGGTCCATCCATCAAAAAGGCAGTCTGTTTCCCTACAAGTAAACCTGGTCAAACGAATCTTGTACTTCTACATAAGATTGTTTTGAGGCGTAAACAAAGTAATTCATATATAACACTAGGCACAAAACCTGGCACTTTGTAAGCGCTCAATAAATGTTGACTATTATTATTACTTTAAAGCATAGAGATCAAGACACGAACAGGGTGAATACAACTAAAAGAAGTTCCTTAGAGATCTGCCCATTTATGGATAATTTTGGTGTTATCAAATCAGACACTATTTAATAAATCATCACCTACTCTTTATCATTCTTGCCAAATTTATGATACTCTCTTCTAAATGAACTCCCTCCCAGGGAAAAGCAATGTCATCTCAGGCATTCGAAAATGCTTGCTTTGGGAACAATGTTCTACCCCAGAGATGGTGGAACCTGAGACCTGTACCTTAGCGACTAGAGTTCCCAGTTCCTCTTACTTCATTAGGCGCCTAGGCCTTATTTGGAGTGAGTATGGGGACAGGGCCGCAGAACCAAAATCTCAGATATAAAGCCGATATTCTAGATATTTGTCGACTAGACAAATATCCAAGGCACACTCTCCCGGGAGAATGGCAGCCGGACATTTCCGAAAACGGATCAGGAACCCGGCAACTCTCGCCGGTTAGCTTAGAGCCGGCATCTCGCAAGCAGGGGAAGAAGTCTCGGCGGCCCGGCCCGGGACGGTTGGGGCCGAAGCGGAGGTGTGTGTCGGGATGCACCACCCCCCGGGTCCCGCCGAGGGGTCGGTTGACCCGCGGCCCCGGCGGCTCCCGGAGGAGTGATGGTGGGGTCGGAGGCGGGCTACGCGGCAGTGTGGGGACCCAGCAAGGAGGGAAGGGACATCGAGGACCTCACCGCGGGCCGACGGCAGTGGATAGAGCTTCTCGGCCTTCTGCAGGAAACGCTGGGCCTTCTCGCGATTACCGGCGTTCAGGGCCTCTCGGGCTATTTCGACGCATTTCTCCGCCTCATCCCGGTTCCCCTCCATGGCTTACACCTTCCGTTTCCTCCGGGAGCGCAGCTACGAGGGGCGGAAGCCGCCGCCGAGGAGGCGAGGCCGGCCCGGGCGGGGGCGTGCGGAGGCGAGCGGGGAGGAGCGCAGGGACCGCGGCGACGGCGACGGAGACGGCGGCGGCCGCGGCGGACTGGCGGGCTCGCAGCTCCGCCTCCTCGCAGCGGCCTCCCCGCCCCCCGCGGGCGGCTACGGCGCGAGCCGTATCTCCCAACCCCGGGGTGGAGCTCCGGGGCCCGAGGTCCCGGGCCTGGGTGTCGGAGCCGACTCCGTAGTCCGTGCGCGGCGCGGGGAGGCTCAGGGCCGTACAACCCGAGGGGCGGGCAGGCGACACCAGCACGGCGGCCTACTGGGGCATTCCGCCGAGGCGGCGCACTGCCCCCTTACCAACGCGCGCGGCCCTAAGTCCGCCGGGGCGACGGATGCATGCAGCCTGGGGCATGCTTGTTTCCAGGAAAATTACCAGGAATCGAAGGCCCCGCCTCCGGAACCCTATAGCCTTTGGAGAATTCAGTCAGGTGAGGACCGCGGTCAGTCCCTACGCAGCGCTTCCGGCACAGGTGTTGAATATATTACAGCATCTTTTAGACCCTAACTAGGGGCTGCTTGTGTTATTTCAGCTACACATTTTTTCTGACCCAGATTCCATTGAATCCTCAGCATATCTAGGAGGTACAAAGCAATTTGCAATTAGTCTGGTGAAAAACCTTTAACCCTAACCCTTTATGACCAAAACAAGGCAGGAATCAGCTCTCTGGGTACCGTCATAGAACTTGGTTTTCTCCCTTCTCTCGCTTTTCATGACATTGCCCCTGTGAAATGCTTACCACATTATGTCGGTTCCCTCAGTGGGAGGAAAGTGGCACTTGATTCTTGGTAATGTCCTCAACCAAATTTAAAAAAACTTGAGTAATTTGCTAGAAACCAAAGTGCAAAACAATCCACTCGACCTAATCACAAGATAAGCATTTTTTACAATATTTAGTCAAGCTGTTAGCCATGCAAGGAAATACCAAAACTCAAGACTTCCTAAGAAATCCTGATTCTCTCCTGTTAAATGCAAATAGTATTTCCCAAAGATGTTACTGTTTATTGAGCAATTTAATTCAGATGATTTCAAAAGTGTAGCACACAGAAAACATCTCCAGTCTAAACTAGACAGGACTTTCCTACCTGCCTGGCTCTCCACACCACAGCAGTTGCACAACAGTGTAGTAGGGCTATCACATACAGAAAGCTGTCAAAAGACTTAGCCAAACAGCCTAAAATACTTGTGCCAGTTTAAATTATTTTAATATATTACAAAACGTTAAAATTTACAGTTGGGCCTTGTTGCTCTTGAGAAATTTCCAAAAAATACACTTAAGTTATTGCTAGATGAGATACCCATTCAAAAGAAAAGTTCTTATTAGTGAAGCAAATTTAACACAACCAGTTTGGGATATGACCTTTATTGAGCTTATCCACTGGAGTGGAAATAATGTCTGTACAAAACCAAATGTTTGTTACTATAACTTCTGCATCACAATTAAAATCCGAACAGTTTTTTAAAAACAGTCAACTCAATCAAAACCCACTACTTCAGAATCAATAGCTTCTTTGAAGCCACAGTAACACTTAAATATGGTTAAGACTCGAATGCAGAAATTTGGTTGGTTGGAAAGCTAATTAAACTTCCAACTTGCTCAAATAGAATTACAAAAAGGCAAAATTGTGTTTTTCACAGAGATACAGTCCACTGGAATCACCAACACTGGACAGCTGTTAGAGTATTTAGAGTCCTGAGATGATAAGAAATCCAGGCATCCTTTAGACAGTCTTCTGTTGTCCTTTCTTCCCAATCAGAGATTTGTGGATGTGTGGAATGACACCTACGAGAGGGACAGGGATAAATTGTTTTGAACACATTAAAAAAATCACACTGTACTCAAACTGTTTTAACTTGGGAAATGTCTTTAAATATAAAGATCAAGTATGTAGAATAAAAATTCAGTTATATATATAAATCATATCTCATGATGCAACCATGTGCATATCAGTGAAAATATACTCATGTACTCTCTTCTAAACTAAAAATTACTAATGGAAATTAAAGCAAAGAATCCTTTTTTCTTAAAAGGATTTAAAATAAAATTCTAGTATTTACATACCACCACCAGCAATTGTAGCCTTGATGAGAGAGTCCAATTCTTCATCTCCACGAATAGCAAGTTGCAAATGACGAGGGGTAATACGCTTTACCTTTAAATCTTTTGATGCATTTCCTGCCAATTCAAGTACCTAGAAGGCAGAGTATAATCAATTTCCTTCCAACTCTTCTTAAGGCCCAGAGCCAGAGCGGAATCCAATCTCCATGAACGACCAATTGTGGTTCCCCCCACTACTTGGACGGCAAGATACGCAAAAGCTATAAAAGGGACACGCAATTTTATTTCCAAGAGCAGCTCAAGCGCAGGATTCCTTCATGATCACCAGCTCCCTCTAGCGTTCTCAGAAGCTTCTCACCGCGTTTAAGGCCTGCGAGTTTTCTTGCATCACTTTCCTCCTTCCCTCTCGCCGCTGTCCTCCCCTCCTCCCCAAACCTTTTCCAGATTATAGGCGTACACCCATTTACCTCTGCGGTGAGGTACTCCAGGATGGCTGCGCTGTACACAGCAGCAGTCGCGCCCACACGTCCATGGCTGGTCGTCCTAGATTTTAGGTGTCGATGAATACGGCCCACCGGAAACTAATGTTAAGCACATACAAACATAAATGCACGAAGAAATGAGTCGAAAATAAAATAATACGCACGCCAAAACAAGGGGCACGGACGCTGGTGCAGCAAAGCGCTCTAGTATCGACACACGTGATCGCCCCCCCTCCGATATTTATCGTTATCGGCGAATCAAGTCGCGACACCGTACCACCCACGCAAAGACAAAACGCCCATCTAGGGCGATAATAAACAAGGAGGAAAGAAAAATGCCACAATTCCCAAACCGCACGAACAACCACAGACCTGCAAGCCGGCTCTCTGCGAGCGGGAAACCGCCTTTGTCTTGGCTTTTCCGGAGTCCTTCCCAGCCTTACCGCCAGCCTGCAGCGCGCACACGCCCGGGAGCGAAGGAGGAACGCAGAATATAGGATTACCAGGGCGGAGCGCCCCTCCCCCACCGCGGCGCGGCCTGGGCGCGAGCGCGCCCCCCGAGACCCACCGGGGTCTCCGGCCCGCCGCGCGTCGCTAGGGCGACCCCGCCCGCCCGTCCCCCGCTGCGCGCCCGCCGCGGTCGCGCGCCTCCGTCCGCTGGCCCCCAGCGGCGCAGCGTGCGCCACCCAACCGTCGCCGTCCGCCGCGAGATCGCAAGCGGCTCCGCTCGCCGCCGACAAATCACCTCCCCCCGCTCTTCCAAATCCTGTCTCCGCGCGTTCCCAACCGTCGCCACTTCACCCTCATCTCCGTTTGTAACGGGTTTTTCTCCCACTGGCAAAAACCGCGGAGTCTTGGAGCAGCTCTGCGAAGTTTACCATTTCAAATTCTGCTGAAGCTCAAACAAGCAAGGCAGAAAAAGGACTAGTCAGACACCCAGCGAGATCCCACCGCCTACTCCTTCGTCGCACCGCGATTCAAACTGCGCTGTCTCCCGCCTTCCCCGCTCCCTTTATACTGCAGAATGTTCCCTCATCCGGGAACTCGGATTGCTCATCCCACCAATGGCTGCCAGCCGCCCTCGGGACGTGTCCTTGAGGCCTCAGCCAATGAGCAATCTCAGAAAAGGGCGGAGGGGCGGGCACTTAGCAGCTCGAGCCACTATTGGGAGGTGGGGAGGGAGGTGAGGAAGGGAGGTGGGATGGGAACAGGGGAGAAGAAGGGCACCGCGGCGGGAGGGAAGAAACAGAGCGAACTACGCTGCGGGAGCGAGGACACCCGCCGCATATGGTCACGTGTCTGAGAGGAGGCGCTGAGAGGCTCAGGGGAGGAGCACGCAGTCGCGCCCCCACCCGTCCGCCCCTGCCTAGCGTCCGGGTCTCCAAGCCGGGTTCCGGTGACCATAAGAAGTCGCCTACGGGTCTAGCACGCCCTCGTACCCTTCTCCCGCCCCCTAGCGTATCGCTAGTGGAGGTTCGCTGGCCTACAGCCTTCTTCCAGGGCATCCTTCTCCCCACCCACTCTCCATCCCCGGCGGCTCCTCTAATCTGACAGGTGGTGCGAACACGTCATATGAGAGGAGCCCTGACTCCTCCGCAAACCACAGCCTCGATAGAGATTCCACCTTACTTCCCCCGTAGGCCAGTCCCCAGCCATCGACTGATCATGACCTGCTTCCTCTACTTCATTTTCAGCTGTATCTCCCATCTCCTTTCCTCACCACTTTTGAAACTCCCCACGGGAACAAACGGCGGAGCAGTCACCTCGCTGGGTATAAAAGACATTTTGGTCTGTGCACAGAGGGCTTGGGGTGAGGCAGTATTCTTTAATCAAATCATAAACCATATTTTCCTGGAGACTACACATCAATGGGTATAGCTATAGCGTGGTGTCTAAAGTCGATTTAGTGAAACCTCAAAACGATTATGTGTCCATTTTTCTGTACTAAACATTTTGCTACATGACAAATGTTAGATAAATGTCATTGGGTAACTTCTGACATGATTCATAGGCAGTAACAGATGGTCCATCTTATCATTTGCAAATGATATACCAAAAAAAAAAAAAAAGTACTGTACCCACAGTACTATCATAATGCCAACTATTTAGTCTTCCAGCTAATAGATTAACAGCTGTGTACATCTCCAGCTGCTTGGAGACAAGGATCTACATCTTTCCTATCTGTAGTGTTTAATAGTGTATTAGTGTATTAGACAACATAATTCAATGTTTCTGACGTGAAGAAATTTAAAAATATATATTCAAGTACTTTCGACTGGGTTTCAATTTGAAAGATTTTATTAAATTAGAGGACCTCTCTTTTTAGAAGATAAATTCTAGAAAAGATGTTCCCAGCAATTTTCACACAAGGGTTATTATTTCTTCCCTTTGGGGCTGAGGCATTCTTGTGATACCAAGAATACCAAAAATTAATCAATTCCCCCATTTAATTGATATAATGATCATAAAAAGCCATGAAACCTGATGTAATAATTAACCTGGAATCTACTAAGGCTTCCTCATGTATAACTCACAAGCCAACATTAATACCTTTTCCAGTTTAGAGAATATGTACTCTTCCGTGAGGCCCAACTAAAGAAATTCACTATTGCCTCCCTGGGTATTGGTTGAGAGAATAAGCTCAGGAGCAGCTAGATGTAAATTCTACTCTGTTTCCTTCTCACTATATCATCTTTGTTACTACCCTTTTGGAGTTCAAATTCCTCTTCTGTGAAAAAAGTATACCTGTTTTATGTGGTTGTTGAAAGACAGAAGAGAGGTATGCAATATATACTTTGCATGTGTTTTTCACACAATAAGCAGTCAATGATAATTGCTATTATCTTCTGCAGTGGATACTGGGATTCTGGGAAGGGATGAAATAAAGTATCTTAGATTCCTAAATCTTTTTTTTTTTTTCTATTTACTACATTGTTTTCCTTTGATGTGAAAGCAGCAAGTCTGAAACCTGCCTAAAGAAATATAATCAAGTTATCCAACATTGAAACTAAAGTCCAAAATTGGTTTAATACATTCAATAGTTTTCTTCTTCCTTTGGAAAAAAAGGACAATATCAGTTTCTCCATTTTTCACAGCAATTGTGTGAAAATTTCTTACTCTTTTTGCTGCTCCAAAGAGGCATGGAGCAAATATATTAATATTCTTGGCCTATCTCTTTTCAACTGGTGTTTATGCTAATACTTGCATATAATATACATAGCCAGAGCCATATAACTCTTATTTTTCAATGCCATACCTGTTAGCTACTTAATACAGTCATATCCTGCTTACTGATGAGGAGGCATTCTGAGAAATGCATCATTGGGGATTTCGTCATTGTGAGAACATCATAGAGTGCATTTATACAAACCTAGGTGGTGTAGCCCGCTACACACCTAAGCTATATGGTTTAGTCTAACGCTCCTAGGCTACAAGCCAGTACAGCATGTTACTGTATAAAACAACACAAGATTAAATCAAGCACAAGAGAAATTCAATCAAGAGACGTAGTAAACATGAGATGTATGAGGCTGCTGCTGGCGTAATGGCATACGGTTTTACAGCAAACTTTTTTTTAATAAGTAGAAAGAGCACACTCTAAAATAATGGTAAAAGGTATGATATATTAAATACACAAACCATACATAAACCAGTAACAGTCATTTATTATCATTAGCAAGTATCATGTACCATACATAATTGATGTTCTATGACTGGCAGCACAGTAGGTTTGTTTATACCATTACCACAACTGCATGAGTAATGTGTTGCACTGACATTAAGACAGCTATAAAATCACTAGGTGTTAGGAATTTTTCAGCTCTGTTATAATCTTATGGGATCACTGTAGTTCATGGAGTTTGTCATTGACCAAAACCTCGTCATGATTGTAACTTCTCTTTTGTCATAAAAACTAAACTAATAAGAAGTAGATGGCTTCGTTATTATTGACTCTCTCCTTGACAGCTTTTTCCTAACTCCAGACTTTTTTCTAACTCACCCAGTTACTATCTACTGTCAAACACTAGCATATATATTGACTACCAATGTCCTTGACTTTTTATTTTGAGAATTTGGGAGATAGTTTTGCACTGGGGAATCTCAAATTTCTCAGATACATCTTGCTTTAAACAGCAATTTAAATTAAAGCAAATACAAACAGACTTCCCAGTTATTTCAAAGGATATTACCCTAGATAGACAATGGCACAATTCTTCTCTTCAGGAAATTCACATTAAAATCTTGGTTCTCTTTACCTAGGGCATCCAGGAAAGACTGTGTCTTCAAAGACTCAGTTGTCAATAACTCAAGTTCAGGGAAGTATAATACAAAATATTGACCTAGAGTAAAAGAACCAGGAATGAGTCTGGGCAGCCACTCACTTGCTATATGGTCTGAAGTAAATTAAACTATAAGCCACAGTTTCTTTATTTGTTAAATAGGGATAGACAGTGCCAGGTAAGCCAACCTCATCTTGAGGAAAGGGAGGCACCACAGAAAAGACAAGAGTCTAAAACCACACAACATATACTTCACACCCTTCCACAGACTTAGCCCCAGGGCAAAAACCATATAAAAGGTGTGGCCATAACACCTGTTGTTACAACCTTATACAGATAAATGTGACTCCCCAGCCCTCTCACTTAGACTCAGAGAAGAATCTAAAGGTTTTTCTGGCCCCTTAGACTTTCCCAATTTCATTCGGTGTGGGGTGTGTGTGTGTGTGTGTGTGTGTGTGTGTGTGTGTATGCAGGGTGGGGTAGGTAGTTTGAAATTGTTTGCTAGCACAGAGTAACCTATTGAAAGGTAGCTAAAGGTAGCTAACAATACATCTGAGAATCATTTGCTAGGTATTATAACTGCTCTAAGGAGTCTTCCCATTTGGTTATACTTTTATTGAGATTTAATATTGTCAGCGCCCAGGCAAAGAATGAAATAGCAGTGCTTTTGTTCATAAGCATAGATATATGGTTATCAGATGATGATTAATGAGTAAGTAGATTTAGGATATTTGAGACATGATATTAAGTAAAATGAATTGCTCAAAAATATTCCCTAACGATTCTTTACATTTATATGGTATTTTATGAGCTCTCAGTGGAATTTGACATAGAGGCCCATTTCAACTTAAAAATGTATGAGGTAGACATCTTCATGGCTTATCTTCATTTCAAAAGATGAAGAACAAACTTAGGGGACATTTAGGTATACAAGGAAGAGATGTAGATTCTCCATGCTCTTCTTATAGCTTTGTATTTCTGTATGAAAAACTTCTCAGAAGAAGATATTTTTTTAGAAAAGGATTTAATTATCGCTTATAACCATACATATCTGTGATTTTCTGTCTTAAAATATATAAACTCTCTAATTGAATCCTTTTTAAGACATCAATATTATTCTTTCTAGATACTCTTTTCATTGTCTTCTAGTGTCCTGATGTTTCATGAAATAGTCATTAATTTCTTCAATAAAGACATTTCTACTGCTCAGAATCTCAGCAGGAAATAGTCTGAGAAGATCTCTTCCTCCATTAATAGTTTAGTCCAACTACTCTAAGCAAGAGCTGTCCAGGTCATTTATCATATTTCACCACAGGATATGGAATCTTACATGCTGGCTCTTTGTTTAGATTTTTATTTCCTGTTTTTAAATTAAAATATTTATTCATCTTAATTCTCAAAAGTGAAACAAGTCACCTTTTCTCCAAACTAAGCCAACAATTCAGGAATTTTACAAAATCTATAAGTAGAGGGAAAATCCTGGTAAATCAGTGCTATTGTATATCGTTATAAAATGGAAGCATTTGTTTCACATTGTATAATGTAGTAAAACTTTACTAATTTGCAAAAAGAACTTGTTCAGATTAATTAATATCATGAATTATAGAGCACTTTAAGATAAATACAACATCTTGAAGATAAATACATATGATATATATATAAATTTATAGTACTTTTACTTATGAATATATGTAAAACTCCACGTGGCTGCTAAACAATTTTGCCAAGGACAAATATTAGATTTGCTTGAAAAAAAAGAAAGAATTTATAATAGCACTAATTGTAATGCTATTATAACTGACACATTTATACTTGTAAATGCATCAAAGCTCAAGAACTTTTAAAGTATATATTTAAAATTTCTATATTTTGTGTTTTCTAAGTTGGTTTATAAATATTTTTATGAATACTTAAAACTATAGTTCAATTTCCAATGACATATTGAAAATTCCAAATGAATAGGATCTGAGGTATTGAGGCTCTGCTCTTGGTTGTCCCTGGCCATCTGATTGGCCTCAAAAAATTGGGGGCATGACTTGAAATTGTATACAATAAGCATCACATTTTTATTTAGACTGCATATTTTGACGGTGGTCAGATCTCTCAGGCTATCCCTAGGTGCTGAAACTTTGCCTTGAATGATAGCTCATGTAAAAATACAAACATTTATAAGATTGCACTTTCTAAAGGCTATTTTGAAAGAAGGTCAAAGTGTCTCTTCACTGACATGATCTTTCTATGGGTTACAGATTTGTATATGAACATAGGAGTGAATATACTGAAGAATATGAAGGAGGCAATCAGCCCTGAATGGCTGAGACAGGCTTACTGTTCATCAAACTTATTTCTTCCTGAGCTTCCACCAGAAATCCTTCTCCCTCGCAGGGAGGGATATCCACATAATAGATTCTCAGCAAGGTGCGTGGGAGTGGCATGTGTTATTTCTACATCAAGCTTTTAAAAAGTAGGTGAGCCTTCTCCACCCTCATTTTCTGTAGTTGAGAGTTGTACACAGAGCAGGAATTTCCAGAGTAAGAGAGGAGGTTAGATCCTCAAGATCAATCACACAAAAGACCACCTGCCAACCAGGAATGCACTCAATACTTTTGTGTTAAGTTGCCAAAATTATTTTGATTGTTTGTTATAGTAGTTAGCTTTACTTAAATATTTCACCAGGTTTATAGCCACAAAACAATCAAAATGAAGGTGATTTCGAGAGACCTATATCTGTGTAATCCATTACTCTCCTTTGCTAATACTGTATAATAGAAGATTTCTGACAAACATTTCCTACTAAATAATCCTTGTTTTCATCATTCCCTACTTTTAAAAAAGACTGTGCTTTGCAAAAATACAAAATAACTTACACATGGATTATTTATTATGGCAGTATTTGTAATAGAAAAAGACTGTACATAACCCAGATGCTCATTAATAGAGAACTTATAAACTATGGTATATTGACATAATAAAGTAAGACAGAGCTGCAAAAAAAGAGTGAGGAAAATCTCTACACACTGATATTCAGTGATCTTCAGAATAAATTAAATGAAAGAAATAAAGTACAGAATAGGGTATCTAGTATGCTATGTTTTGTGTAAGAACTTGCATATTTGCTCATATTGCAATAGTGAATGGATAAGCTAAAAATTAATAAAAATTGTTATAGTGAGAGGGAGAAAGGACAGGGATGGAAGCAAAACTTATTGTTTTAAAGTTTTTATTTTAGTAGGCTGTGAATGTTTTTATACTATTAAAAATAAAAATTTAATAAGCAATTTATAAATATTGAAAGCAAACTGAACTAAATAAACCTAAATATTAAGTTAATGCCATATTCTAACAGAATAGAATTATTTCAAGTAAACTTAGAAGTACAATTACTCTCATTCTTCAGTGGGAAATACTATATTGTCAAAAAGAACTACCAAGAAGTCTTATACTTCATTAAATAGTCAACATGGAAAAAAATATTATTACTGTTATTTTAAAAATGATTATATGTACATTATAGGATAAAAGAAATTATTAAATTTGTTGGTTTTCTTAAGCATCAATAATTTAGCATAAAAAGTCAATAATTTAGTACAAGAAAAAGAGATATGAACATAAAATTTAAAAAGTTAAGATCCTGTATTCTTATATTTGTTTTTTAAGGCAAATTTTTTCCAGCTTTATTGAGATATAATTGACATGTAACATTATTAAGGTTAAGGTGTACAATCTGTTGATTTGATACACTTATCTATTGCAAAACAATAATCTTATATTTGAATATCAGTGAAAATACATGATTTCCCCTAGGTCTGTTCAAGGAAAAGCCTTGGAAGCAATGACAAGCCAAAAGCAGTAAATACCCCCAGTGGCAAGATAGTGGTCTCTAAGTACCTTTTTCCACTAAAAGGAATCCAGAGATATCGCTGACTCCAGGACTAGGGCAAAAAATGCACATGATGAGCTTGTGAGGTTATATTGTCCCCTAAAGTAAGGACACTATCAAAGGCTGTAGAGTCTTGCTAAAAGAACACAGAAAAAAGTTTGAAGAATCCCCCGCTGGCCCAAATGAGGTAATTTAAACATCAAAAGAATAATAACCGTAAGTTTAAGTCCAACGCATTGAATTTAGAAAAACAAATGAGTTCAAATGGCAGAGAAAAGAGAGGAGAGGTCAGAGAGAGAAGAGGAGAGAGAATGGAAGGGTAAGAGAAGGGAAGGAGAGAGAGAAACAGAGAAAAGAGATTGCATTGGATGCTACTGGAAGTGTCCACAGCACTATCTCCTTACTTACAAAGATTAATAATGAAAAGTGAAGATTTGAACATTTATCTTGTCTCTGTGCTGTGAACTATATTCCAGTTTACACTGAACTAACTGAAGAAAAATTTTTCTAAACAAAACTTCCAGCTAATACAGTAGAAATAATACATTTAGAAAAAAATTTCTATTTATAATCTTCACCTGAATCATTTAAAGGTCATCAATCTATGATAAAACCATCTTGTCTTTATAGTATATTCCAATGAAGATTGAGAGTAATGCTACTTCTAAGTTTACTCAGAAAAAAAATTATAAAGTATTTCATAGATGGGGCTGTGTAGCTCATATTTATTCAAATCTTTAGAATGAACTTCTTGGCCGCTGGAAATGAAAGGACACCAGACAGACAATGCAAGGGAGCATTAGTCACACGTAGAATGTGAGAAATGGATCTGGTTTCCTCAAAAAATGAAACAGCATTGAAAGTAGAGGAAGGGAAAAAGAGAGAGAGAGAGAGAGAGAGAGAGAGAGAGAGAGACAGAGAGAGAGAGAAAGAGACAGAGAGAGACAGAGAGAGGACAGAGAGACAGAGAAAGAGAGAGACTGGAAAGCTTTTATAGATTAAGAGATTTTAAAAAGAATAAGAAACAGAACAACCTAATAAAATGTGTGAACCTTGTTTGGAAGTTGATGTCTGCATCCCCAGTTTTTTTTTTAAGTTTTTACATAATTGGGGACATTTGAATATGAACTTAGAATTAGGTAATATCCAGGAATTGTTTTTAATGTTATTAGATAAAATAATGGCATTTGGTTATATAAGAAATGTCTCTTATTTTATTATTTTTTAAGGTGTACACTAAAATATTTAGGGGAAAGATGAAATGATTTTCAAGAATTTGCTTTAAAATGTTCTAACTAAAAAAATGTTTGTTTTAAGTACAGGAGAGATAAACAATATGGCAAAACACCAATTGTTGAAATTGGGTATTTATCTTTTGAAAATTTCAGGAAAATTTGAAAAAAAAAATTTTAAAGGTGGTAAAACTACTACAAATGGTATCTTCATGTAGGAGAGAAAAAAATCATAAACTGCTTGGTAATCATGCAGTTTGCCCATTGTTTGGGGCAAAACTATATTTTGCATGATAGTTTGCACTTATTTATTTATTTTTTAAAATAAAGAGCAATCCTGATATCTGATTTGAACAAGCCAGACTAGCTTCTCAGCCACTCTGGTTTCACCATGTAAAGGATACTTTTATTGGTTGAGGTGCTTAGGTATCTCTAACAGATGTTTATATAAACAAATGTTTTTGTTGTTAATTTTGTTTTGCTTTGATTATACTAAAATGACATGCAGGGAATTCATACAGGAGTTCATATGGTACCAAAGAGGATTTCAAAAGATAAGGAGCAATGAAGCAGTAGTGAGAAAAAAAGGGAAACTGAATTCAGGCAACATGCTTTGACAGTGATTCTTCCCAGCTGAGAGACATTGGTCAAATCAACCTCTGGGAATATTACACTTCTCTTGGTTAACATAGGAATGGTAACAGGCTATTGTAAAGATCTCAGAAGCCATGAGAAGTATCTTTTCTACTCTAAAGCACCATACCAAGAAAAACATTATTAGCATGCAGAATAAATACTGGCAATATTTCATATGACTATTTTTACCTTACAAAAGTGAAAAATGATCTAAATTAACTTTTAAAAGTAAATCAAATAAGCACACCAAAATTTTCCATGAAAAGATACTAGAGTAAAGAAAAAATAATTTCATAATACAGATAATTACCTCATTTTACTGTTTTATGCTTTACCTTTAATATATCAAGTTATTTTTGTGTGTTTATTTTAATTCAGCACTTAATTCCACCTCTTCAAAAACTAACAGGTAAATTTAGTGCTATACAAGGAGCAAGAGGCAGCATGAACTGTGATTTAGACTGTTTTCACTAATTTATAATTTCAGTTTGCAGTCAATATTCAGTGTTGTTAATGTCTGTCATGCCCTTGAACACAGTTTTACTGTAAATGTTTAAGGGAGTGGTCTCCAACCTTTTTTGGCACCAGGGACTGGTGCTCCTATAAGAATCTAATGCCTGATGATCTGGAGTGGAGCTGAGGTGGTGATGCTAGCACTGGGGAGCGGCTGCAAATACAGATGAAGCTTTGCTCACTGGCCCGCCACTCACCTCCTTCTGGGTGGTCCAATTCCCAACAGGCCATGCATTGGTACCGGTCCGCAGCCCCGGGGGTTGGGGACCCAGGGTTAAGTCACTTAAGCATTCTGCATTAACAAAAAGTTATTTTTATAATTGTAAATGTAACCTTTTCCCTCTATCTTCACTTCAGAAAAAAATGCTACATGAAAGACCATGAATATCTTTTTAAAGCAATTAATGACTTAAGGGCTACAAAATACTTTGGAAAAAACAAAACAAACAAACAAACAAAACCCCAAGATTTCCCCGCTACTAAACAGCAATAAGAAACACATTTCACCTGACTTTCCATATTTCCATCAGTAAAAGGATTAGATCAGCTCAACAAACACAGAGTTCCACATTGGCTTTTTAATTTATGACCGCTAAGCCTCATTTAACTACAGAGACCTCATTGAGTTAAATTATTATTCCGTCTCTTTAGGTGAAATGTTATTAAAAACATAGATTACATTTCTGTGGATACTGTTAGCATTACCAATATCTTCATTGACTGGCTTTTCCATGTTTTCTTGTCTTCAGTTTTCAGTATTCTTAATTGTCTTTCAATCCAGATGGCTCTTTTTCCATTTAAAAAACTATTTGTTTGTTTATTGAAAGGTTAAGCTTTTACATGCTTCAATATTTAAAAGGTTAAAAAACTGTCCCTTAGTTACCTAGAAATGTGTGCTTTCCTCATATTTTCTTTGGTCACCCGCTTTTGTGCACATTGCTTCCCTTATTAAATGTCCTTCAAACATCTTCAATTTTTGTCTTATACCTCTTCAAAATGTAGCTTAATATTTTTAATGAACTTTCCCTTAACCGTCATCTCTAAAACTGATCCCTTATTTCTCTTATTATATATAATTGAATATGGCTTATACCCTACTTTCTTTAATATAATTAAACTTCCTAATGTTCTCAAATTATTTTCATACTTTCTGTATGGATTTTAGATTTCTAAACAGCTTACAGATTTGTAGGTTCCTTGAAAGCAAGAAGTTTATTTCTTTTGTTTTCCACATAGCAAGTAGTCTAAGTTGATGCAAATAGTTAATGCCTCATACCTCTCTATCCTCAGAACACGTTACATGGTGATTATCAAAATTTGCTGCACTTAGAATTACCTGCGAAGGTTTGGAAACCCACAATGCCCTAGCTTCACACCATGCCAATTAGATCAGAGTTCTCTGGGGGTGGGATGTAAGCATGAGTACTATTTAAAACTCTCCAAGTGCAGCTAAGTTTGAGAATCAGTAACCTAAACCACCTCCATGCACTCAATCTTAGTCGATCTCATTTCATGAAAACATGCTCTCCTACCAATGTCAAACATGCCCCCTTCTGCATCTGCACCCGTTTTCTCCTGCTTTGCCTTCTTGTAGCTAAGATAGAGCTCCTCTTCCTCCCACAGGCTTCCTTCCAGTAGCTATATTTTATTTGTTCTCCTTCACTGAAAACCTTCTCATAAGGCTTTGGTATGCAGATAATTGTCATTTTTTTCACCTACAAGTTTCTCTTCAACTAACTTATATCTGGCTTTCATTCCCATTAGGCTTCCAAAAATGTTCTTGTCACATTGCCAAAACCAAAGGTCAGTTTCCTGCTTCTATCTCTCAGCTGCGTGACCACTCTTGGCTCCAAACACTGTCTTTTCTTGATTTCCGGGATATCACATTGTTGCTCCTCCTCTTCCTCTATTGCCTTCTGCCCTTTTATTGATTCTTCACTGCAATTTCATGATGGCAGCTTCTCAGGGCTTGGTCCTAAGACCTTTGTTTCTTCTACTCATTTTCATGTACAACTCATAATAAAGATGATTTCAGATAGTAGATGGTTGAAAATTTTTTACCTTAATAGATCAGTATTTCTTTTTGGTGATATTAGAAAAGACTATAACCTACAAATGAAACTCACTTAAAGACGATAAAGTGAAGGGGGATGAGTTTTAGTAGCAAATCGTATGGCAAACTCCATAACACACACTTTACACATTAGTCTTCTTTCCCTATATTTCTTCAGGTCACAGTTACATTTGCTCTTTCCCAAATCTTCCATTGACTGCTAGATTTCCCTTTTCTTTATCCATTTCCCCAAACATACTTCCAGCTTCCTGTCTCCATTCTTCCCCCTTCCCACTTACCATCAACACATCTTGTTGATGACCTACTGTATACCATGTATGGGAATTGCCTGTATTTACTGAGAAGTTAGGGTTCATCCACTGGGAAATCTTCAAAATAGGGAATATATACATTGCAAGGCAGCCATCGAAAATTTGATTTATATAGAAGAAATACTCTGGGGAAGAAAGAAATGTGGCAATAAAATAATATAAAATGTATTTTAATAATAAAGGCTGTCTTAAATATATTTTTATTGTCTAAGAATCTAGAATAATTCACATTTAGAAATGTTGGTAACTTTAGGAACGAGGAGTCTCAAAAGCTCCTGGGTCAAGATCGAAGCTGCCATCTTATCACCAACTTACTTAGGTATTTAATAGGACTAAGCGTTATCAATATCATTATAAATTGACCTAATTATTAAATTTGCATCATTAAGATTCTAATAGGATAGTTCTAATATAATAAATTTACTCTTTTCTAATAGTTCTGTTAGAATCTTTCTAACTCTGCTATGTCTAATAATTCCATTAGTATCTATAGGTTATATTTATTAGATTATAATAAAGCTAGAAGAAATAAACTGTTTCTGTAGGACAGGAAATAAAACAATACAGCTACAACAACTTAATGAGTAATCAATTTTTATTATTATCCTATTAATGCACGTTGGCTTTGTTTTGCAATCTTCAATGGGGTTCTTTAATGTGGAGAGTAATCTGTTTTCAGTGTCACAGATTATATCTGCTGAGAAACTGTGAATGAGGCAGGTGAATATGATACAAATTCTCAGTTCCTTGACAATGAAACGACATTTACTTTATACATTTATATAATTACTTTTAATAAATCAGCCCTCTCAGTTATATAGGCTTATATACTATATTCCTGAATATTTACATGTTAAAAATTCAGCTAACATTATATTCAGCTAACATTCATTCTCCTATATTGACAAAATTCTATTTACAATGACAGAAATAGAAAAATGTGAAGAGTAATGTTACTTTTATATAACTCCAATTTAGAAAATGTAAAGGATGACTGATTTTAATTGTGGTTGACATGTCTGACCTTCTGTTGATAGACCAGTGATGCTGAGATAGTATGAAGTAAAGGTATATGCAATTAATAAGTTATTATATATTTACTCTGTAAGATTTGTTTTTCTTTCATTTTAGAAAAATAAATTATGTTATGATCATTTAATATGTTGACAGTAAGTCAAATTAGATGTTTTTAATTCATTAAAACTTTTCAACAGTTTTAAAAATTAATTTTAATTGGGCAAAACAATTCTGCTGAAGCAGTAATATCTGGATTTTTAATACAATTCTTAAAGCAATACTTAGATTTGGTAATGAATCATGAATTTTACATGTCATATGATATATTATTGATATGTCATAAGATTTTATAAAATACTTAAAATTTCATTGCTATTACCTATATTGCAATTTATCCTATCTTTTAGAGCAATATTTAAATCTGCATAATAATATAAGGAATTGATAGCACACTTGACTGATGCTATCTAGACTTACATATTTAATCATAGTATGAATTACATAATATTGAAAATTTTTCCTCATCTATCATGTGCAGCTGTAGTGATTATTATTATCAGCTAGTTTGTATTTCTGGAATCGCAAATGGAACACACAAAAAAAAATCAAAAAGTGAACACTAGGCAGGAAACAGTATTTTGTTATGCAAGAAACTATTGCATTGTCTTGGTTTCAGAATTGCCTTGTAAATATGCTTTGCTGTAAATAAGTCGCTTTATTTCTAAACAAAGAAGTATATTTCTGAGGCAAAGAAACAAAGCCAAATCTCTATTTGGTTAGAGTAATATAATAGGGGGAGAAATGCAAATATTTTGAAATGTCACAGATATTTGAGATAATGAAGTAAAAATACATATCTACTCAACAATGTTTTAAAGTTGCCACAAATTATTAATGTTAATTTGTAATTAAGTGATAATTTTTAGAACAACTTTGCTCAAAATATGCTTAAATATGTATGATTTTTATCTTGTGAGAACTCTTGACATGAAATTTATCCTCTTTACAGATTAAAATGTACGATACAATATTGTTAACTATAAGCACAATGTTGTACAGCAGATCTCTTGAACTTATTCATTTTGCATAACTAAAACTTTATACCTGTTGATTAGCAACTCTCCATTTCCCTCTGCCTCCTGCCTCCAGTAGTAACTGCTCTGCTCTCTGCTTCTATGAGTTTAACAATTTTAGCTACCAAATATATGTGGAATCCTGCAATATTCATCCTTCTGTGACTGGCTTAGTATAATGTCTTTAAAGTTCATCCATGTTGTCGCACGTTGCAGGATTTCCTTTTTTAAGGCTGAATAATCTTCCACTGTGTACATATACCACATTTTATTCATTTTATTTTATTTATTTTTTTATTCTTCTCTTGTCCTGCCTCTATTCTGTAATCATGTAGATGCAGGGTTTATTGTTTTAACCCTGATTTGCTGTTGTTGACCTAAGGCAGAGAGTCTCAAAATGTTGGCCTTGTGCCATCCTCGATGCAAATAGGCGCTTTCTTTGTGCACTCATTTTCTGAACACTTGGATTATTGCTCTCTAGTCCTGGGGCTCAGCATCAGATTATGCCACATTTCCTTATCTATTCATCCATTGATGTAAAAAAAATGGATGATTTTTAAATGAACTACATGTAAATATGTGAGATATGGCAATTTTATTACAAATCTGTGACATCTGTTTTATTGCTCTATTTATATTTACTCATATACTTACTTTTGGAATTTTTTTTAAAGTAGAAGTTCAAATGAGAGAATTAATTAAGTTTTAAAGACCTTTTACTACCTATCTTATTTAACAGAATTAGACCTACACTTAGGAGAAAAAAATGCCTTCTGGGTTTTTTCATGATCAAAGAGCCATCAATTTATAGAACAAAAATAGAATCTGTCCCTCAACAATCAACTATATTCAGTAACTTAATGAATATTTATTAAATATCAATTATATAGTAGCCACTGTTATAGATACTGATTTACAGTGAACAAAGCAGAGTCCTGCCTTCCAGGAACTTACATTTTAGTAATGGGATAGACTGTGGCGGGGGGACATGTATAAATAACAAATAAATAAATTATATAGAATGTTTGAGGATAAGTACTAAGAAGAAAACAAATCAGGACAGGGGAATGGGGAGTGCTGAGTGAAGGTTGCAGTTTTAAAGGGATTGCCACAGAAGACTTCAGCGAGAAAGTGACATTGGAGTCATGAAAAAGGTGTTAAAATACACACACACACACACACACACATTTTTTAAATTTTGAAGTAATCTCAAACTTACAGAAAATTTATAAGTACAGTACAAAGAACTCTTTTTTCCCTAAACCATTAGTCATAAGTAGCTGACCTGATACCTATTACCACCAAATACTTTGGGGTATATTTTTACAAATGAGGACATTCTCAACACCACAGTATAGCCATCAAAACCAGGAAATTACCATTCCTACCTTACTGCCATGAAATCCACATCAAGTCTACAGATCCTAATCAAATTTCTCCATTTGTCCCAATAATGTCCTTTGTTGAAAAAGGATCCAATTTGAAATCATGGATTACATTTAGTTGCCAAGTCCTTTTCACCCTTAGTCTAAAATAATCCATCAGCTTATCTTTGAATTTCTTGACCTTGACACTTTTTAAGATTATAGACCACTTATTTTGTAAGATACTTCAATTTGTCTGATTTTCCTTGTGATTATATTCAGATTTTGCATCTTCATTAGGAATATCACAAAAATGATGCTCTGTTCTCATTGGATTCTATTAGGTGGCTCATGATTTCAATATGTCCCATTATAATGCTATTAACTTGATTGAAGGGTAGTCTGAGGTTTCTCCATTTTAAAATTTCTTTCTCTTTCTTTCTTTCTTTCTTTCTTTCTTTCTTTCTTTCTTTCTTTCTTTCTTTCTTTCTTTCTTTCTTTCTTTCTTTCTTCCTTTCTTTCTCTTTCGTAATGAGTATTTTGTGAAGAGGTACTTTGAAAGTTTGTTTCTCATCCTATTTTTCATCAAACTTTATTTCTCTATTGACATTGCTGAATCCATGATTTCCTGTTTTATTTAATGCATTATAATTTTTACTACCATGCTCAGTGGCCCCAGATTTGGCTGGTAGGAGACCTTTTAAGTTAAACCTGCTGTGTTTTTCACATGTCCCTATCATTCCGGATCACTTCCTTATTTGGGGGCACAAGATATCCAGGCTCATCTTGTGCTTTGTGGATCCTATCTTTGAAATGATTCATTTCTTCAAGGAGTCCTTGTTCCTTTTTTGGAGACTGATGTATAAGCTATGATCAAGTGCAAAGATAATTGCCAACTCTAAAATTCCATATCTTTAGGCAGATTAAGATATGGGCTTTGTATCTTCGACAAAGAATTTAAAGTGTGTATGAGCCATTAAAAGATAAAGTATTTTGTTTTGGGAATTGCCCAACAGGCAAAAGAGACTGATTAGAAATAAAATCTTCACTCACAAGACACCCACACAAGTCTCAGAATAAGGTATGGTTTTTCTCTCAACCAAAAGACAATTTGAATAATGGCGTAAAAAGAGTCAGTAACTCATTACCACATGAGACTTATATTAGAGATCAGAGGTTGGAATTTCCCAGAAGGTAATTTCCTACTGTAGCCTGTCTTTCCCAATGTATGGACTATTAAAGTCTCCCTACACTATGTATCAGAACATTTTCTTTGTATGGTGCTTCCTCGGTAAATACCTCCAACCCCAATTTCTTCCTTCTTTCTTAAAGTCCATTTCCTTAGTCTGGTTTCTCAAGGACATAGCTTTAAGATCTTTGTTTGGGTGTATTTTTTCCTGACTTAGACTCATCATATTTCCTCACTTGGGATGTTGAAGCAGGAAATACTGAATCGGATTTAGATAAAAGCAGAAATTTAAAAAGGAAGACTACATTAAGAGATTGCAAGAGGTAGAGTCAGAAAGTGACAGGCCACATGCCTGCTCAGATTATTGCGTATAGATCACTTAAAAAAGGCTGAGGAGAGAGGAAAAAAGGAGAAAGAAAATAAACATGGAAGAGCAAAGACAAATGCATTATATTAATTTACTTTCACAGCTACCATGAGGTAATGTCATATTATTACTATTAAGTGCAATTTATAAATTAAAAGAGTAATACTTAGAAGGGTAAATGACTAATTTTCCAAAGGTCACACAGCCAATTTCTGCTACAGTTATGTTTAAATCTCACTCTTTTGACCTCTAAACTAGTTTTATTTCTACTGCGCTGCACTGAGAGTATTGGTTCTGCCATTAGTTAGGCTTGTGACCTTGGAAATGTCAATCTCTCAGTGTCTCAGTTTCCAGGTCTGTAAAGTAGAATTAAAACACAAGCTAACCCAATTTTATGGTTGTTTTAATAAGATATAAATAAATATCTTATTACGTTTTATAGTTTATAAAAGGATATTGATGTATGATTTAATATGATTTGATTCTTACAAAAGTTCCATAAACATCAAATGAGAATTTTTGTGAAAGCAGTTGTACTGTAATTATCACATGCTTCTACTTCCCCATACTACTTTCCATCTGAAGCTGTTGAAATTCTTGAGATTTTAGTTAATATTTAAAGGTTGTTCAGGGGGCCTTTTCAAACATATTTCATCACCTCTGATAATGCTTAGAATTAAAAAAAGTAATAATGAGACTTTTATAACCTATAATGTTCAAATTCTTCAAAGAGACTTTCAGGGCCATTAATAAGCTGTCCACCATGACTTATAACATTCACCTGTATATCCTCCAAATTTATTATCCCCAGGCCTAAGTGAATTCTTTCTCTGTGTGGACCTGTTTGGGGGTTCTACTAATTAATGGTCAGTTCTATGCCTGTGTCTTGACACATTCAGTTTTCCCTGCTTAGAATACACTTTATCCATTGCCTACCCTTTCGGTTATAGTCTACATTTATGGCTTTGCCCTCTGATTGTCATTGTTTTTTATTGTGTATAGCAGGAGTTAGCACAGTATGACTCATAATCTGTTTTTTGAAATAAAGTTTTGTTGGAACTCAGTCGATGACAGGTTACAAAAGCAAAGTTGAGTAGTTACAACAGATAGCAAATGACACATAAAACCTAAAATGCAGTCTATAGCCATGCCACCCTGAACGTGTGTGATCCCGTCTGATCTTGGAAGCTAACCAGAGTCGAGCTTGGATGGGAAACCATCGAGGCAGACCAGGTGCTGTATGCATTAAAAACAAAAACAAAGACCAAAAAAACCCTGAAATACTTACTACTGTCTGGCCCCTTACGGAAAGTGTTTGCCAAACCCTGGTCTATAGTAAATTTCACTTATTCAAGGAAAAATCTGGCACTGGCATGATGGAAACAGTACATATTTCCCCTGAAATTATTATTTACAGTAAGTATTAAAGATATTAACATTACAGTAGTATATTGAGTGCATATCTTACTGCTATTCTTTAAAACACAATTTAAAAATTCTATTAAAAGATGAAAATAATAAATGTAATTTAGTGCTATGGCAATTATGGAGCTCTAAAACCAAATACTATCATACAAATACTATGAGTTATACAGTTGACTCTTGAACAACACAGGAGTTGAGTGCCAACTCCAGCACAGTTGAAAATGCATGTATAACTTGATTCCCTCAAAACTTAACTACTAATAGCCTACTGTTGAGCAGAAGCCTTACCAATGATATAAACAGACAATTAACACATATTTTTGTAAGTTATATGTTTTACATGCTGCATTTTTACAATAAAATAAGCTAGAGAAAAGAAAATGTTATTAATGAAATCATAAGGAAGGGAAAATATATTTACAGTACTTATGTATTTATTGAAAGAAATCTGCAGATAAATGGACATCTATGGTTCAAACTATGTCGTTCAAGGGTCAACTATAATAACATTAGGTGGCTAAGGTAATGAGGGGAAATTAAATTTTGCACTGAATAGAAAGAACTAAGTCTCAGGAACATTTGCATTCTTGTTCTCCAGCATATGTTGTTGGTTTGGCTCAAATAAACTCTTATAAAAATTATCTAGAGGTTTGAATGTTTCCTACATTGACATTTACTTGGCACAGTTGGCAGGATGCTGAAGAAACTGACCTAGGACCACCCTCCAGACCTGATCTGGTGCTAGGTACAAGCAAGGGCTCATTGTGCCACACTGGCTCCCTGCTTTGCATCAGGTGAACTTGGATGAGTTTCTCTCATAATTCTAAACCTCCTTGCTTTAAGAAGCAGGCCATGACTTTATTTGAACTATTCTTAGAAAATCTTTGAGGTGGATAAGGGTTGAGATAATCTAGGGAAAGGGAAAAAAAATTGGTTGCTGATTTTAAATTTGGCTTTCAATTGGATTGCTTACTGAGAGTCTGAACAAAATCTTTGCTGGGTAACTGAGACATTGAACTCTCTTCAGCTGTGAAAGAGAAAGAACACTTGCTTCCTCAACCCAAATAACATATGGGGAGATGATAGTTGTTCAGAGCCCCAAATCCAGAGTGGTGGAGACGGCCCTTTGAGGTATCCAGTGCGGTAAGGCAGCTGATCCCAGAGAAGCCAGAGCAAGACCCAGGGAGAAGGATCAGGCACCCAGGAATGGGTTCACCTTGAGAGGAGGGGCTTGTGCCCTGAAAAGTGCTGTGGCTCGCACGGTGTCCAGGAAGCTCTCACTGGTCCTCGATTGGGTATTCTTAGATGACTAATTATCTTTGTGGGGTTGCCCTAGGGAAAATTTCCTCTAGGGTGTAAAGTGGTCCTGTAGGGAGATCCATGGCATTTGGTTCCTCTGGAGATATGTACATAAGTGTTGGTTTTCCCTAATAGCTTGCTCAGAGTCTACAGATCTCAAAATTAACATAGGAAATTGTGCCTACCAGGCAGACAAGGCCCACCATAGTCAGGCTCTTATTAATGCTAAGATGGTTGAGATGAGGATGCTTTGATACTTCTAAATTAATTTTTCGCACACAATTAGAAAAAGCCAGATATAAAATTAGGCAGAATAAATGGAAGGAACATTATTAGAGACTGTTTCAGAACTTAAAAAGGCTTTCTTTGCTAAGCTAAAATGAAACTATATAAAAGGATTTTAGAGAAAAAGACAGAAATAAAGTATTTAGATAAATGGATCAACCAATGATGTTGTTTGGGTGTCAACCTAGTTCTTTGAGAGATTAAAAATTGCTGTCCTTATTTTAAGAGGCAGAAGAAAGTCACTTAGAACTTGACTTGTCAAGGACAGACATTAGGCATCCAAAAAGAAAATTGGATCCAACTGTGCTCTGTTTGTCTGTCTGTGTATGTCTGTATATTTATGTCGTAAGTGTGAGATAATTTTCTACCTCTGGATGGTACTGTTAAAATTAACTTAAAGGCAAGTGCTTTTTAAGGATTGAGTATTCTAAAATTTTCAGAAATGTAGAAACTAACCCAAGGGGTTTTCAAGTTCACGTGACTTAAAGTTAATCCTTAGTAAATAAAAGCTAGCTTAAGTTTGTTTATTTAAATAAAAGAGACACGGCTTTATTTTGCCTGGGTTTTATAAAAATAAGTTCATGTTAATAATTAACTTCGATGTCTATAAAATATGTTTCTAGAAGTTAATAAAGTGTCCATGCTAAAGCATGCTAATTAATTACTTCTTTGTCTTCATTAGAAGTTGAAGTTTTAACTTTGCAGTGTTTCAGAAGAGCCTCTGGAACATCTTCAAAGATTTGTTTTTTAAGCATTGTAAAAAAGTGATCAAAACCTACTAGGGTATGTGAATGAAGAAAGGGGTTCTATGAAAAGTAACCCCACAGAATGATCTGATCATAAATTCCTAAATGAGCAAGTCACAGTGTGTAGTCATGCCCCAGGCATATAACATTTTAGTAAAAGGCTTATCTTTGCTTAAGCAAGCCTTGTACATTATTTTTGTGCATCTAGGTTAACATACCTTTGACATAAGTCTTAACCACCCTCGAGAGAGCACGTAATCTTGTTATTTATCCTGTACTCCGATCCCTGCCTTGCTTTTTCTTAACTCCATGTCATCTTCCTTAAGTTCCCTCCTTAATTTCAAATGCATAAAAGAAGCTGCAAAACTGTTATTCTCCAGAGCATTTGAGATCTTGCTCCCCAGTATATGTTGTCAGTTTGGTTCAAATAAATTCTTATAAAAATTCAAAAAAAAAAAAGTAAGAAAAAAGAAAAGAAAAGAACAAAGTCTTGCTTGAAAATTATTATCCTCAATTGCTAGGATCTTTGGCAAATCATTTTGCTCTTTTAAACCTGTTTGCCAGGGATAGTAATACCTACCTTGCAGAGATGTTTTAAGAATGATATGAGACAATTCACCTAAAAGTATTTTGTGAACTCAAGCACTAGACCAATGTAAGGGGTTAAAAATTGCTATTTTGCAAACATGTCCAATATTAACATTTTAATAACTATAAAGAATATAGTCAAAGTTGTACAGATTTTACCTAAGGGAATTCAAGAAGGCTATTTTGAGTTTTTAAAAACAAGTGTCATACAAATATTGTTATTGGGTCACATGCTAAAAAGACTCTTGTTTACTGAAGCATGTGGATCTCCATCCCAGCTTGCACATGACCCTTTGTGCCACCGAATGCCACCCGCCACACACTATTCCATTTCCACAGCTTCCTTAACTCATCCTAGTTCTGTCCCCACAACCACACAATATCCTTAACTAAATTTTCCCTAAATGTTCAGAGAACAATCAATTCCTCCTCTTGTCATTTTTCCTCTAGATTAGGTTTTCAAAATTTTTACCTGTTTAACCACTGCCCATTGGATACTTTAAATTTCTCTACTTGTCTCATGCTGTCTAGAATGAAGTACATTTCAGATATGGTATAAATAATTCAGAAAAAAATCATGGTCCTTATTCTAGGCCCTGTATTTCTATTAAAATGTTCTAAGATCATATTAAAGTTTTTCGTTAAAATCATGACTCTTTTTTTTTTTTTAACCATAGTTAATGGTTGAGCCATGTTTTACTCATTCCATTTTCCTATAATGGCTCTTTAAGATTCAACTGCAGGAATTTAATATATTCCTTATGGATTTTGTCCTGTCAGATGCAAAAGTAAAAAAGTATAGAAAACCTTTTTGTTCTCAAATTTCAATTTCATATGAAACCTGTCACTTCTTTCCTGTCCTTGGACTATGAAAATCAAAGAACAGTGCTCCTCTATCCCCAGCATTGGCTTTCCTTTTACTTGAACTAATTTCAGTGGATTTCTGATCTTTGCACTAAAAACAGCCTTGGCTAAAACATAGCATTAACTCAACAAGGGCTCTCTTCACTCGTCCTTAGTTTGTAGGCTTGAACACCAGCCTACTGTCCCAAACTGAAAGATGAAGAATTGTAGCAGCCTTTAGTACAGGATGGCCAGAATAGGAGGAAAACATTTCTCTATATTTTATCTCTCTAGTACTAAAATGAAAGAAGCAACTGTGTAAAAGGATCACTTATGGGGAGGAAGGCAAAGAATGTGTATACTGGAGAAAAGAATTGGACTCGGAGTTAGGAAACATTGGTCATAATCCTAATTCTGCTACTTTCAGGTTGTGTGACTTTGGGCTAGTCAAAGCCTTCCTAGGCTTCAGTTTCTTCATCTGAAAAATTAGTTAGGTAGATCATATATAATATCTAAAGTCCTTTTCAGCTTTAAGTGTTCCTCTGGCATTGCACGCACCGCACCACTTTGCTATTGCCCATAGCAGCCCTTTTTATCCTTGCTTTGCTTCTGTGTTTGAAAGACATTTCTCTCAAAACCCTGGAGGCAGCCAGGACTGTCGCAGGTGCGTAACCATTGTTTGTAGATTCAAGACTCTTCCTCTCCCTCTGTAAACTTATCCATCTCTGTTTTTTCTTCTTTGAACATATATGAATCTTCTTCTTTGTTCCACTTTGGACAAGTCCATTTCTACTGTCAAATTCTACCAGGCCTAAAGTGAAAACTAAGGTCAGAGGGAAAGAGGTATGGAAGGAGCTTTATCTGTCACATTGTATCAGCATAAAACAACAGACTTGGGTTATTTAGAAATAAGTTTATTGATATTTTCTGCATTAATCTAATTCTTGATAAAATATTTATTTTTGGTATTTTTTTGCTTATTTTAATGGTTTTGATATATTTTTTGCACTTATATTTCTTTATAATTAAACAAAAAATGATTTGCAAATCTTTATATACATATTCATGAGTATGTTTGCTTTAGTATTTTAAAATTATTTTTAAATATATAATACAGAAACATAAAATCAAAGGGTATGAGAAGGCACACATATTGTCTAATCTACCTGTTCACCCTGTTCCCTGGACACTTACTTTCCCTATTCAGAAGTGATCACTATTTGTATTAGCAGTTTTTCTTCTAATGAGACCCAGAAATATTCTACTCATATACAAGCTTATAAACCTAATGGTAATATGCTACATAATAAAGCATTTTCCCCCTCCTTCTGTGTAAGTCTTGGCTCTGATTGCCACAACAGCATTTAGTGAGCTTCCTGGTTTATGTTAACAGCTTCATAGTATTCCATTATTTGGATGCATCAGAATTGACAGTTCTTTATTACAGTTGCGATTATATCCTTTTACTTTTGTGGTTTTGTGCACGTATGTATTCATCTGCAGGACCTATTCTTAGAAAAAGAATTGTTGTGTCAAAGGGCAGGTATCTGTGTGATCTTGATGGATACTTCTGAATTTCCTTCCAAAAATAAATGTCCCAATTTATATTCCCATGGGCAATATGAATTGGCCTGTTTCCCTACACTCATTCCAACACAGTATATTAGTAAACTTTTCAGGTTTTGCCAATTTGGCAGGTGAAAGATAATATCTCACTGTCATTTTAAATTGCATTCTCTTATTATGAGTGACATTGACCATCTTTTCATGAGTTGAAGGGCTATTTGTCCATTTTTGTTAATTATTTGTTAATATCACTTGCCAATGTTTCTAATAAAAAATAAGTAACTTGAAGACAAGTTTGACACAGGTTTTTTAAATTATGTAAAATAAGGGCCACGTAGTAGTCAGAAATCAAGACAGAAAGTTTTTAATCTAAAATAATTAGAGAAAAATTTTGGATGAATTTTTAATGATCATATTTCCTTCTGCATTTCATTCTCTATCTTCCTTTTCCTATTTACCTTTTTCCCTTCTGTCTCTCAACTATTCATGAAGCATTTAAATATGCATTTAGAATTTTAATATACTGAGTAAAATTTCGTGATCCTCCTCTTTATTGTGTAAAAAGAAAAGTAATTCAAGAATTCTGTATTTATTAAAAAATAAAATAAAAATATACATATTATTTATGTCAGAGTTCTTAGTTAAAAACAACAGAACTCGGGATGATTTAAACACAAACAGGGGCTCTAGAATCTCTGGTAGGCAGGTAACCAGGCTAACTCATCCATGAGTCGTGGTTAGAGTCATGTTACAGAATCATGAACCCACCACAGTTGTTGAGCGCTGTTCTCTGTGGCTTGATCAATACTGATAATAGACACTGAGGGCTAATAGAGCTTATGCAGTTGCTCCTGTTAACCCAAAAACTGGACGTGACTGCTATTGACTTCTGTAGCATGGATTAAGAGCAGTCACTGCTTCTTTGGACCCATAACATCTGATTTGGTCAGTCTTGGCTATGTCTGGTTTGCAGCCTGGGTCAGTTGTCTGTCTACGCTTTACCTAAAAGGAGTTTTGGAAACCAGTATCAGGCATTTTTAGTTTCCGTAGTCAGTGTCAAGTTTTGCCTCATAAGGTGGGGCCTCTATAATTGGAAGAGTGTTTAGATTCTGGATGGTCAAAAAGATTGACAATTGTCATCAGCAATTCTCATCTAATTTTCTTCGGGCAGAGGTCTTTATAATATTGACACTTGAGAATCAACTAATAAATATTCTATTTCTTCTCAGGCCTGAAATACTGAAGGCTAAGGAGGAAATAATTCTTTCTCTTATCACATAGTCTGATCGAAGTTTGGCTGGGACAGGGAATAAAGGGATGCAGTTGGAGAAAGAGCTGCCAAAGCCAAAATGTATGCCTGGAAGTACCAATTTTCAATCCTTTAATCTGATTTTTAAATTAAATAATCTCTTTCCATCTGCTTACTTTTTCTCAAAAATAATTTAACATGCTAACATTTTCTGGATGAAAATAATAATTTATTGTTTTTGCATTTTCTAGAATTATAACAGTTGAGTTAGGGCTAGCCACACATTTACACTTGACCTAAAGAAAAGTTAATATAACCCCTTTTCCTCAGGCTAATTGTATTAGTTTGTAAGAGTTGCTGTACCAGAGTACCACAGACTGAGTGATTTAAACAACAGAAATTTAATGCCTTACAGTTCAGGAGACTAGAAGTCCAAGGTCAAGGTGTTAGTATGGTTGATTCCTTCTGTGAGGGAAGGATCTGTTTCCTGGCTGTCTTCTCCCACGTCTACACATCGTATTCCCTCTTTATGGTTCTCTGTGTTCAAAATTATTTTTACAAGGATGTCAGTCATATTGGATTAGGGCCCATCCAAATGATCTCATTTGACTTCCTTACCATCTCCAAATAAGGTCACACCGTAAAGTGCTATGGATTAGGACTTGAACAGATGAATTTTGAGGGGGACACGACCAACATTAAACTGGTTGCTGATCTTAATAAAATGTGTGTTTAGGAGAGGAGGAAAGAAGACTATAAAAGACTCTGTGGGCTGTATTGGCTTCTAATTTGGGAAGGAGGCAGTGCCAAGGGTCAGAAGTCTGACATAATGGTGTTTCCAAGTTTGGGAAGGCACAAGAAGACCTTTCAGTACACTGTCTGTGGTTGTGATAATTAAAAAATATAATATGCTGCATGATCTAGACAATTAAATAGAAGTAGAGTTTGGTAGGTATATGTCTTGTACAAAGCACCAAAAATCTTTTTTTTTTTTTTTAATTTAAAAAAGCACAACTTCTCTAGTTCTCTCTAGGTGCTAAAACTATTCTGGAAACAATTTACAATATTGCAATTAAACTTAATCCTACAAACTTTATTGATTTTTCTTTAATTATAAGAAATCATATGAAAAATCTCAAAAGTCATGAGTATTCTCAACATGGATTCATTCAATCAAATCATATTTTTGAGTGCCTATATAAAAAGCAAAATACAATAAAGAAATGTAATAGAGTCAGAAAATTTTGATGGAATCTTCTCTAATCCAGCTGCCTATCTACCTCACAGGACTCAAAAACAATAGTGTAAGCTATTTAAAGTTCTACAAGGTATTTTTATATCAAACTATAAGTAGAGTCTTGCTTTTGCTTTTACGTTACTGACACATCTAACAGATTCTCTAGTGATCTCAAGTACTTCAGAATTAAAATGGAGATAATATCTGAGTTGTTGGAAGGAATTAATAGTATAAGAAAATACTAGCTTTATTTAAATAGCTTTGTTAAAATTACAGCCTTAAGATTTTTAAAATAGACTGGAATCTGAGACCGTTGACTCGCTCCTCTGAGTCTCCTTTGTACTTTAGTCTTTTTAGGTTCCTACCACATTCCATCATGCATTTTGAAAAGTTACAGATATATTTCACAACTTTGGCAAATTGTACATATGTGTTATATTCTCTGCATCAAACTTATGCGAAGAATTTATTCCATTCACTTTCATTTTCTTTGGTAGCTTCCTCCTTTGCAACTTGCTTGAATAAGAGGTCTCTATAAACATTGTTCTTTGAAACATTTCAATGTGAATGAGCAAAGCAGCCACATGATGGCAGCATGTTAAAAGAATAATGAATTGTTCACTTGAAGCTGTCTTTTTAATTTTAAAAATCTATATGAACGAAGAGGAAAACCTCAAATCTATCTACTTAGTGAACCCCATATTCTAGTTGATTCTTACAGATGTAAGAGTTAAGGCTAAGTGACTGTTTCCAGATTTCAAAAATAATAACGAGCAAGAGAACAGAGAGCTCCGAGTTGAGATTTTTTGCTCGAACCAGACAATCACGCTGTGATTCATCCTTCAAGCTCAATATTTTTTTGTTAACAAGTAAGGGAATTATTTGGTGAATTGTACAAAGAAGAATGACAATTTATGGGTGTGACTAATTTTAATGTCTAGTAGTTATACAAGATGTTTTGGGTTGCTCTGCTGATTAAATAAAAGAAGAAAAACCTGTCAGCTATATACATGTATGTGTTGTGTTTTTGAACGAATCACCAAAACATTTCAATGATGAGTTTGAACCACCTCTTTGCCTTGGTATCTGTGACTAAGGGTTTTTATTTAATTAGTAAGCAAATTAGTCTGCATTTGTTGAAAATCTACAACTGCATGTTAATTGCCTAGGTGGAGGGAAGAGAGTAGTTGCGGGGAAACATCTTGTGTTGGAAAAATCTAGGTGTAATTAATTCAGGGCCCCAAACAATGTCACTAGACTTGTATTTTTCTATTTCAAACTCTTGGTTCTGTTTTCTTTTGCACTGGCTTCGTTTTGACCAAGGCTTACTTTCGTGATGGTGAACATGACTTCAGACTATATTCAGCTGATGGGTTAGCTATTTCAAAAAGAGAGGTTTTTTCACAATGATTTCAGCAAAACTTCTGGAGCTGACTCCCATTGGCCGAGCTTGGGTCACTTATAAATTCCTCAGCCAATCACAGCAGCAAAGAGTAAAAGAGTTCTCTGATTTGCTAGGCCAGTCACAGGCACATGGACTTGAGCCAAACTTCAGCCGCTTTCCTCCCCATTAACAACATGGACTGCAAATACAAGAACACAGGTTTCCCAAAGGAAAATCAGAATTCTGTTACCAAACTAAGGAGGAAGGAATGTTAGGCAGGAAGGAACAATAGTTGTCTACTAAAAAATTTTTAAAAGATGCAGTCCCTGCTCTCAAGAACTTTATAAACTTGAATCATAAGCTGAAGCAATATTATAATCAACATTTTATTTAAATTGCTTAAGAGTTGCTGAAATACTTATTTCATGTAATAAGTACAATTTTAGGTCAGTCCTATTTTGTAGTTAAGGACAAAGAGATATATAGATATTAAATGATTTGCTTAATTGCTGCTTATCAGACTCAACATAGAGCTTATGTCAAAATAGAAACTTATATTCCTATTTTCCAAAAGACAGTAGTTCTGCCTATGTACAATAGTATGGAGTGCCAATGAGTATTAGTGCGTTAAAAAAAATGTTTATATTATATGATCTAATATGCATTAATCGAGCTTTATGTCACATAGAAAAATCACCTAGCACAATGTTCCTTAAATTGTGGTCTGCCAATGTCATAATTTCTTGGGGTGTTTGTAATAAATACAATTTCCGGGGCTTTATTCTTCAAACTTCCTGAATCAGAATCTCAAGAAATGGAGTCTCAGTATTCTTAAACAAGAGGTTCACATGACTTTTATGCACCATGATGTTTAAGAATCTCTGGCTTAACATATTTAACTGTATGTAGCCTAGAAACTGTAGACTTGTAGAAAAGAAATAAGAGATTCACAAGATTCCTCTCAGTCCTTCCTTCTTGGTTTGCCCCTTTTTTTTTTTTTTTGGTTTTTAAAGAATTATACAATCATTACATCTAATTTGTAACATTCTAAATTAATCAATAAAGTGAGAGAGTATTAATTTGCATAGCAAATACTTTAAATAAAAATTTAGAGTTAGAAAGGACCTTAGCCAGACTGTTCTTATGCTCAGGTAAAGAAACCTATTTCAGAAAAGTAAAGTGACTTGCTTAGCTAGACAATAAGTATGGAAAGCCATTTTGAAACTACTCATTTTTAAACGACTATTTCATTTGGGGAAATGGTCACAAAAGTCAGTTAGCATTTAAAATTAGAATCCAGCTTTAGTTACATTTAATTGTGTGCACACTGGAGCATAGAATTCAATTTCAGAATCCTGAGTCATATTTTATGACTTGTCTCTATTAATAGTTATTGGACATTTGCTATCACTCTACATATGTTCCTCATTTAATCTGACAACACTATGAGTAAGTACTAGTATGCCCATTTGATAAACGAGGAAAGCTGGGACATGAGCAAATTAGGTAACCCTAGACTGGTATTTCTCAAAATTTTATGTCCAAAAGAATCACCTGTGAGTCCTGTTAATAAGTAAATTCAGATTCAGTAGGTCTGGGGGCCGGGGGGCGACCTGAGATTCTGCCTTTTTAACCAGCTCCCAGGTGAAGGCCAACATTGTTGGCTTGCTGATCACACACACAAGGTCTTAGATCACAAAACAGTACACGGCAGACAGCATCTTAACTCTGACAGCAAAGCCCATGTACTTAACCCCTGTGTGGAATATGTGTGTTAACCTTTTCTTAATTTAATTTAATTTTATTGCACTATGATTTATATCCTACAGATAGAGGAGTGAGGCCAGTTCTCACTGCATGTACATTTGTGATGCAACTTTACTCTTGAGGAATATCTAGGGAAACAAAGCACTACTGGGACCATCCTCACCCCAGAGGCTATCTTTTCCATATCTGCCTTTTCTGGGGCCACTGCTCCCCAGAGGAAAGACATAGGTGGCAGTGACCATTGCCACTTCACTTATTTTTTTGAGTCACAAGGTTTCTCTTGATCAATGAATAAAGTCATTCAACTCTGACTTACTCCTCTCTGACATTATATATATATATATATATATATATATATATATATATATATATATATAATATTTATGTATACATATGTTGTCAAATGAGAAAACTAAAACAATTTAGTAACAAGTTTGATGTCCTTCATTCAAGGGAAACAATGCATGGTTTGGAGGACTACAGTGCCCCATGATCAATGGAGCACTGATTCCAGAGGAGTTTTGGGCAAGAACAAGTTTTATAAAGATTAGAAAAGGTACCCGGGAAACAGGGCATGAGTGGCTAGGAGCTGGGGATTTCCTTGTGAGGCCAGCAGGTCCTGTTTTCTAATGTCGGAGAGCTAAAGCTGAGTGGGAGGACTGTGTTTGGTGTATGTTAGATTTCCTTGACAGTGAGGTGTTTCCTGTAAGTGAAGGCTAACTTAGGCTTAGATTTCTGATGTGGCCAAGACACTGGGGCGGCCTCCTTTTTGTGGGTCTCAATATGCGAATTAACTTTATCAATGTAATCTAGCTATGTATTACATTTGCTTCATAACTTTTAGCTTACTTTACTTTCCATTTTCCTTGGTGTTCATAGCTCATTTTCTTCTGAATTGTCTTTTTATCCTATACTTTCTTTTCATCCCAAAATACTTCCTTTTCATTGCAGTACTATAATTTTAACAGTTACTAAAAATGAAGAAGACTCAAGTTAGCCACCCTTCATATTGTATTTCTTTGATAAAAACAGTCTCAAGTTGAGGATTTTTTTTTCATTATTTTATTTATCTTCAGGTGAGATAGTTTGACTGACTTGGTTTGTTTAAAAAGAGAGACAAGGGGAAATAAATCTGGGTGTTTGACATAAAAAGAGCTAATGACAAAGCTATTTTTAGGTAAAGGGCCGTTTTGTCTTTTCTCTGTTATTCTTATGTACGTTTAATATCTCTGTTCTCTGGTTCTTATCTTTAAAAAGCAGCTGCTTTACCTCAGGCATAAATCAGAAAAGGAAAATCAGCTACCCAATGATGCCTGGGCTTGGAGGGAGAGTGAAAGGGAATAGAAATGGAGAGAAAGGGAAAGGAAGAATAAAGGACCCCAGGAGAATCCCTGCTAGGCCAAACACAGAAAAAAAAAAAAAAAAGTCTTTCGCTATTCTGGCAAGAACTGACAGAACCTAGAAGCCAACTAGGTAAGAAAAAGATGAAGCCCTTCATGGCTCAAAAGCAGAAAAGAAGATCCAAGGCAAGTGACATAAATGCCTCGAGAGTAAATCTGCCCAGGAAGTACAAGGCACACACTCTGGATTCGTGGAATAAATGGGAGGTAAGTGCTCAAGTCCAGGACATGAGACAGAAATGGGAGGGCAAGAGAAACGCTATTAATTGTAAATCATAATTACTTAAAATAAGAATTACACTGTTTTTCTACAATGTTCCACATTTAAGAGTTTATATATGAAATATTTCAATTTTCTTGGAAAATATATCGAAAGTAGATTTATTCAAGATTGTACACATTGAAAACTCTCAAAATTTATATGTAAGCACAAATTTGAACTTCCTAAATCAACCAATTAATTTATTTACAAACTACTTGCAAAGTGAAAAACTCATTAAAATTCAGTCCAAATAATTATTTGACACCAGATTTACATTTTTTCATTTTGTAGCTGGCTGCTAGGAATCACATAAACACAGTCCGATTTATACAAACTTAGCTGGAAAAATAGATAACAAATATCAATTTCAGTTAATGTTCTATCTTTGGCAAATTAAGTTTAGTGTTGAAAATTTAGAACTTTAAAAATTGAAATTCTGTGTGAGAGAATGAAAAAATATATTATCAGATTTGATTAGTAGTGTACTGGGCTCACTCATATTTTAACATACTCTTATCCTAGCGTGTTATAGAGCAGATTATTTAAATACAGGTAAATAAAGATGATGGGGACTGCAAAGGTGATGGAAGGGGGAATGTCAGCAGTTTTGTGATGGCCAAGCAAAGATAATATGTTTATTAATAGATGAAAAAGTGCAAATTCACCCTTATTTTAGACATCCATTGCAGTTAGACATACGTCGGGCTTTTTAAGGATGCCAGTATTGATTTATATTACTCCCTATAGCTCCATTTAAATATATCACTCTATATCTCTATATTTTTCTCTTATTAGATGGCTAATGGACATTGCACACTTGATATTGCCCAAAGAAATGAAACTAGAAGGACTTTTAGGGAGCACAAAAATTCAACTCCCAGCTGTGAACGCGTGAGCTCACACACGTGAGCACGCGCATGCCAAAGAAAGTTAAGGAGCTGTGATGCATTCGTAACAAGTAAAGTTGTGGAATATATTAATGTAGAACCTCAGTTTTACAGAATATTCTTAAACAGAAACTTTTGAAATTGCTGTACTAACAGGCAACACTGATGTCTGAGTGAGAACAATTATATGAAGATTATAAGACTGTAGATATACCCTTATGCATAGTGTTTTTAAAAGTTTTTAAAGAATGGTAATATATGCATATTATTACCATTAACTGCCTATTACTAGCCCCTACCCCTATCATTGCTACTTTCACACACCCATTCTTCCTTAGAAGCAACCACTGTTATCCGTATCTTGTGTATGATTCCAGAGATATTACACAGATTTTAAACACTCTCTTTTGTCCCTGTGTTGAAACTTAAGAGGTTCAATTTTCTATTGACTAAAAATAACAAAATGGAACTGTAATTTTTGATTCCCATCCGGAAACGATTTCCATTTATAAGCACAGGTAACTGAGAACTTGCTGGATATAAGTGGAATCATCCTGGTCCCCTCTCTTAGGGGATGACAGTATAAATAGCCTCTGATGACAATATAAATAGCCCACCCTAGGAAGCTGTACTTTTTAATGGGCCCTATTTCATTAGTTCATTGCCTGCTAATTACAGTTGAATCCAAATGAAAATGTAAAATGAAAGTAACTCCCTTTTATAGGTTGAATGATAAGGGTGGCCCTAGCCTGTGAAAGGAAACAGATTGCTCTTTGTTTTTTGTTGTTATACCCAAGGTTTCCTATTTACTTTGGGTGAATTATCACCAGCCACATGAAAAAACACTGATAAAAAATAAAAAAGATCCGGAGAAGCTACGCGTCACACTCCCCTGCCAACCCCCGCCATGTGCAGACTGCTGATAAATTTTTATAACTATATTGTCTATCTAAAATACCAGTTATTAATGATTCAGCAATAGATCCTTTGAATTCTAAGAACTTTAAAATCAATAATGTCTCCAAAATATCTATAGTTTTCAATCATTTAAAACTTACGAGGATTGTACAGTAGAAAGTCTTCATTAAATATCCATGGCTCTTAAAATAATGCCGAAGTTTTGCTTTGTTTTGATATTATTAGTTATTAGTTAACTAAATGCCAGCACTATATTAGTTCTCAGTGCTATAAATATGAGCTTAAATTGGAACAATTGTGACAAACATGCCACGATGACAATGAATGATGAAAATGCTATTTTCATTTTCTGCTCACACCTAAGTTGGTCCATATAGCAGACCAAGAAAAGAGGTGAACTGCTAGGTGCAAGTAGGACTCTGCAGTTAGCAGCACCATTTAATTTTGGCAGAATGATTTATACAGTCATGGTATTCCAGGTGGGAATGTCACATCTCAGGATGTAGACTAATAGTATTGCTGGCTTTGAATTATTATGCTCTTAGTGTGTGCCAGCAGGAGGTCTAAACTTTAACATTTATTTTCCTAGGACAACCATCTAACAGATGTTAATTGGCTATTATTTATAAATTAAATTTGAATTTCTGAAGATAAAGCAGTCATATTTCTTCCAGTTTTTGAACTAAATTTTTATTTTCAAAGCCATACAGATACATAGTTTAAAAGCCAAGTATTTCACAAGGCTTATAATTTAGAAATAGCAGTCTTCTCCCACTTCCTTCCCCTGGTAATTGCTCCTCAGAGAAAACCACTTTCAACTATTTTAGATCTTTCTCTTGGTGTTTATTGCCATATTTTAAAATAACATTCATTTAATGCAATTTTATTTGGTTTCTATACTAGGGATCAGTTACAATTCTTAACTTCTGTCCTCCTGCCCCTCACATGTAAAGTCACCCTCTCCTAGTCCAGCCACAGCTTATTTTCAGCTAAATCAATATTCATTTTTAATTATTATGACCATTTAAATATTATTCATAGCTCACCCATGTAGTATATTGTAGGGGGGTGCAAGTTCTCCTGTATCCCCTTAGGATGCTTGGTTGGGTCTAAAATTTAAATAGAAAAAGACTGAATAACAAGAGAAAAGCATATACATTATTTAGCACAAGTTTCTTTGTGAAGAAAATAACCTGAAGAAAGAGTTAAACCTAATTGTTTTTATGCTAGATTTGATGAAGAATGGACAGTTGTGGAGAAATGTGATAAGACAAAGGGTATGAACCCATTCATTTGGATTCTGGGTCTCGGAGGTAAGGATGCTCCATTACTGTGGTATAGAGAGAGGCCTCTCCATGAGGTTTTTAAGACCTGTTTCAGGGGAGAGGAATGGGAGAAGGTCAAAACACCTTCTGCTGTTTCCTCAAACTCTTTCAGCTTAAAATATTCAATATGATAAGGTGCCCTATTTGGGGGTATCCTGTCCTGAACCCTATCAATACGATTTTAGTTACTTCCTTCAATGCCTTTGTTTTCTAAATAGCTATAATTTTATTTTTTATATGATTAGTTTTCCATGTGCTATGTCTAATTTATCCTTCGTTGCTTTACAAAGTATTGACTTTTAAAAAATATATTGTAATACTTTGAGTAATCTCCCAGTTTCCCCATATTCTTGAAGACACATCTTTCGTCCTGCTTCTCCAATCTGGATCATTTGTCTACTCCTCCTCAGCTGGCTTCCTGGGATTTCCCATTACATCATCCTGGAAATTCCCTCCGCCCTCCTCCTGTACTGGATCCCTCATTCTTGGATCCCGAGACTCTTCCTCCTTGGTTTACTCTTCCATTCTGGTGGAGCACATCCTCTAGTGGTTTCCTTCAAGATTGCATAAGAGGTCAACTTTGAGATGTTTGCATATCTAAAATGAAAATGACCTAATTCTACCATCACACTTCTTTTATAGTTAGATTAGATATACAATTCTAGATTCAAAATATTTTATTTTTTTAATTTTATTATTATTTTTTTTAGGTGAGGCAACCCTTGTTTGACTACAGATTGCAAGGACCTTGTCAGCTTACACTCCCTTATTTTTTATTTTTTAAATTTATTTTTTACACCTACAGCACCTGGTCTTCCTAGGTGGTCTCTCATCCAAGTACTAACCAGGCCTGACCCTGCTTAGCTTCTGAGATCAGACGGGATCAGGCTCATTCAGGGGGCATGGCCATAGACTCAAAATACTTTATTCTTAAAATTAAAGAGATTATTCTACTATGTTTTAGGTACCAGCTTTGGTGCTGAAATATTTGGTGTCTTTCGAATGATGCTCCTTGGTGTGTGAACTTTTCTCTTCTTTCCTTTTCATTTCACTTTTCTTTTCTTTTTCTTTCCTCTCTTTTCTCATCTTTCCTTTCCTTACCTATCCTTTTCCTTTTCCTTCTTTTCCCTCTCTCCTGCAGAAGGTTTTAGAATCTTTTTTATAGCCAGTGTTCTGAAGTTTCTCGGTGATATACATTTACTGAATTTTTTCTTTCTATTGTGCTAGACATCTTCTTTCATCATGATGTGACCTTGCAATCTGGAAACTAAGTTTTTCAGTTCTGGGAACTTTCCTCAAATAATTTGTTTGGTAATTTTCTTTTCTTCATTTTCTCTGATTTCTTTATGGAACTCCTATTATTCAAAAGTCATATTTCTTGGAAAGATGCTCTGAGTCTCTTTTATCTTCTTGTTCACTTTCTCCTTCTCATTGGTTTCCTGCCATTTTAGTGAGGTTTCAGGAGGGAGCATACATAAATATATATGTTTATTGCACCATATTTAACCAATGGTCTGAGAATTATGAAGGAGCTGGAATTTCGCAGAGAATTAGTGGCTAACCATGTCACAAAATGCCTGTGACTAAAAAGGCAATTGATGAGGAATTATCCTTTTTATAATTCTAATATGAAATTATCTTTTATGAAAATTTCTGTGAGATGGCATGACTAAATACCTATTAAATAGTTTAGAAACACATCCACAAAGTTTATGATAAGGAAATAATTTCAATTCTTGAGAAAGAGAAAGGTAAACAAAATAAATCCCTTGTGCAAAAGCCCTACCTCATCCCTAATACCAAAGTGGTCTCAAATAACAGTGGCACTCTTTTGACCATAAAAAACCCCAACAAGCCTATGGTCGTGCTACTCTGAACAAGTTCATCTGATCTTGGAAGTTAAGCAAGTTGGGGCCTGGTTAGTACTTGGATGGGAGACCACCTAGGAAGACCGGGCGCTGTAGGCATAAAAAATTAAAAATAAGGGATTGTAAACTGACAAGGTCCTTGCAATCTGTGAGGTCAATCAAAGGTTGCCTTGCCTAAAAACAAAACAAAACAAAACATTAACAAACAAAATGTAAACTTTTTTTTTTTTTTTTTTTTACTACTGACATGATTTTTAAAACGCTACAGTCACTAGAATTTGTGACTGTATTACAGGCACAAAGATTAAAGGCACTGCTAGTAGCCTTCTCTTCTAACTTGAAGACCAAGTCTGTCATTAGAGCTGAGGACATGAAAGGATAGCAGGTAGCGAGTACAGGGTTAACACCAGACTTGAGAGAATCAGGCCTATCTAGGAATGTCTGTCCATTTCCTTGGCCAATTCAGAGTTAATATAATATATGGAATGTTGTGTCTATTTGCTTTATTTACTTTTGGTCTGTGCATCTGCTCCTGGGCTGGGGAATCTGAGTTGATATGCAGGCTTTAGGCTGATGTGACTCGAACAGTTAATCAAGGGTAGCTTCACTGTGGCCTTTGACCACACACACCTTCTCTGCAATAGCCCTGGAAGCTGAGGGTGAGGGTGATTTCTGGGCCTCCCGATGAGATGTGGAGACTGTACCTACTGTATTTCCTGTCCTGTTTCCCTTTATAAAGCTGAGCAAACATAGTATTAGATTAAAGCCTATTTATGACTTTGCGGGTCTGATTGTCAGTTTGAACTAATAACAATCACTGAGGCACCACAAAGGCAAATTCAAAACTGTTATCTCAGCTTATGTTTAGTTTTCTTAGTAATTTAAGCTATTTTGCTTTTATAAATTCCCAATGTATTTATGTTTTTAATATTTCTTTTTAATATTTCTGATAAATACTTGAATATCCTAAATTGATTTTCTTTAAGAATTGAAGCTAAGGACAAACTAGAGATAATCAATAAGTTTTATAAATTAAGTTCAAGTTCTGCTCCACTCAAACTCGTTCATTCAAACAGTAAAAGAGCTACAGTATATGACCCAGTTAGATGGGCATTGGGATTGCAAAGATAAATAAAAAGAAACAAAACATCCTTTCTTTTGTGGAACTTACAAAATGTGGGTGGGTGTGTGGGGGGGTATTGTTGATACTGCAACAGAGGTGAGTACATGTTGCTATGGAAGAAAGGAGGGTCATCTTACACACTGGCCATGGTCTACAGAATGGGTTGGAGGGCTTAAGGCTGAGTCTGGGGATAGGATCAAGAGTGCTGAGTAATTCAGGTGAATTAAGTCTGTGACTGTGGGGAAGGAGAAAAGTGAATGCGTGAGAGACATTAGGAGTCTGATTAGACATGCCTTTGGATTGATTAAATGTAGGGGACATGAGGAGGGTGGGTTGTGAGGGAGAGGATAGGGAATTTAGTTTCAGATAAGTTGAATTTTATTTATGTGTTGGATATTTAAGTGGGGATTTAAATCAGGAGCACAAAAGAGGTATTTTCTCTGGAAATAGATACTTGGGTATCATTCACACATAGGTGATATCTGAAGCTATGTGAACTGAGGTCATAGGAGGAAAGCATCCAATTGAAACAGATTAGAGAAAGTTTGATAATGAAATCTGAGGGAGCATGGACATTTACAGGGTAGCAGGAGAAGATTATATCATATATATCAAGAGAAAAGAGGGTTCAAGAAATGAGTAGTTAACCTTGATGGGGTTCAGGATAGGCTACCCTAAAACATGGCACCATGGCATATTGAAAAATTTAAGCTTAAAGAGTTTTAGAAAAAGGCAGAAGAAGAAACGTCTCTTTGACCTTTCTCAACCCCTCTCCCCTGAAGTAGGTCGTAAGCCCCTTATGTGAGAGGTACCCTTGGTATACCCACAAGAAAGAAGCATCCTTATCTTCAAGACCGTGGGATGCTGACAGAACCTGAACAAACAGGCCTTGCTCAGTTCCCCGCAGTTCACTACCCTTTGTCCTATTGTATTTCTCCATGAATGTCCACTTTTCATCAAACCGAGCATAAAACACTCTTTGGGTCTTTATTTCCTTATGAAGGCTTCCATGTCAAATAAACATATTAAATAAATATGTATGCTTTTCCCCTGTTAATCTGTCTGTCAGTTTCAGACCCAGCCAGAGAACCTAAGAGGGTGGAAGAAAACTTTTTCCTCTCCTATGACATCATCAAACGCCATCTTACATTTGTATAGACTATGATATATGTGTGAGTTTGCATATATTTTCTGATTTAATCCCTCTTTTAGCTTAATGGGTAATATAATTTATCTTATTTTTTTCACTTATTTTCTAAATAAGAAAACTGAGGCCCAGATATATACTGATTTGTTCAAGATTACAAAAGCCATTATGGCAAATTTGATATTAAACACAAATCTCCACAGGTCATGAGGTGATTTGAAGAATGGAGTGCCCAGAGCTAGGTGATTACTACTGAGCACTCATTATGTAGTAGGCACCATGCAAAAGGCTTTTTGTGTTATCTGGTTTAATTTTTCAAATTCACTAAAGTGGTTAACATTATCTTCTCCACTTAACAAATGAAATAAATGAAGTCCAGAAAAGTTAACTTGTCCAAAGTCATGTAACTAGTAAATGGCTAGAAGCAGAGCAAGAATCCAGGTCTCTCTGTACATGTCCCATGCATTGACAGTTGCAGCCTTATGTATAAATTTCTTTCATCTGGAAGGCTTTCTTGATTCTATTTTACTTGCTAATACTTCAGGGCTGTATAAAGATAAAGGTCATAATAAATAGTTATTTCAAAGAGTCCACCATTTGTGAGGCACTAAACTAAATAATTTGTATATACTCTTTTCCTTCTCTCTTTAAAGTGTCTGAATGGGAAAGTGGCATTATTCCTGTTTTACAGAGAAAACTGACTCAGAAATTAAATAATTGCACAAATTAAAAAATGGCCCAGTTGGTGTTCTCACTCAAATATATTTAGCTCCAAGGCCTTTTCCTTTTCTTCTTTTCCTTCTTTCTTCTCACCTTTTCTTCCTACCTGTCTCCCCTCTTTTCTCTCTCTTTCCCTTCTCCTCTATTGCTCTTTCATCTCGCCTACTGCCTCCTAGGTGACGATATCAGGTAATGCATAGAGTGAGCCTTTTAGGAACTGGTTCTAGGCAAGCCATTTGGCTTAAGACAATTTAAAAGGGATGTTAAGTCTGTTGCTAATGTAATCATAATATTTGGAGTGAATTGCTTAAAATGTTCATTGGACACTCTGGTGCCCTGCCACGCCTAAATAGAGATTATACGATTGAGAGTTAAAAGGATTTTAGATGTTTAATCAGAACTATTCAACTGTATATATCAGTTTGTAATTTATGTTAAAGCTAAGAGTTGACAATAAAATTGATATATATTTAGTTAAGTAATAACAAAATGTATATTTCAATCATAATAATAATAAGCTTCAATAATAGGCCTTAGTGGTTATTCATAATTTGGTTTCTTTTTAAATGAAAATTATTCACTTACTTATTTTACACAAAATCTGAGAGCTCTCCCACTCATTTATCTATAACATGAAACTGAAGGGACTATGTCTAAGCTCTACTTTGAAGGAAGGACAACAACATTTTATGTCCAATGCAGGGATCTTCTCTGTGCCTTGAAAACTATTAATAAATAGCACTGCAGTTGTATATGTTAACTGTTCTCTAGGCAAAAAATGTTGGCCATATCTGTGGCAGAATCTTTGGAAGAAATCCACTGGGTAGAATGAGATACCATCCTCTCTCCCTCAGAACTTTGTACTTTCTGCGTCTTTATTAAAGTGCTTCTCATCCTGTTTCATTATTTGCTTGTATCTCAGCTCTACAACTTTGAAATGCTTGAGAATAAGGTCTGGATCATATGTTTATTTTGTAACCACAGAGTTTAGCACAAATTGTGTCATCGAATTTACAGAATTGACCATAGTCAGGGACTGAAATATTAAGTAATCAGGCATATGTCCTAAACTAGAAATGATTCTAGTCTTATCATTGCTAAGATCCTTTTAAAATGATTTTTCCCTTAATGAATTTCATGTTTTAACAGATTTCTACCAAACAAGCTGCAATTTTAAAATAGTTTCTGACTTCTCATTATTGTTGATATCCACACACACCATATGCATCAAAAAAATTCTAAGAGTAAAGCAATTTGATGTTTTGGTTGGCCTTAACAATACTATTGTAGTTAAATATTATTTTCATTAAATATGTGAAATACTAAAATAACTCAGGACTTCTTTTTTTTCCTTAACATTTATGTTTAAGATTTATCCTTGTTGACATAGCTAACTTGAACTCATTCTCCCTTAGAAACATTTATTAGAATGTTGCACGCTTAATGAAGGCTTAGTGATTACCTCTGGGAAGAGAGGGGGGAAGAGATGAGGGTAGATGTATTTTTATTTTTACAATGTTTTAGTTCTTTCAAAAAATCTGACACAAATATAGCAAAATATATGCCTACCAAATATGGCTGGTGGGTGCATGGGTATCTAATTTATTTTTTTGTATGCTTGAAAATTTCATACTTTAAAAGTGAAACAGTTGATTTCAAATGCTTCTTTTAAACAAGCCCTCATTAAAAAAATTGTTAATACATTTACTGAATAAAAAAAATACTGTGAGCTCACTCATCTTGAAGATTTTAGCTTCCAAACATTTTCTCTTCACTTTAGAAAGGATAACTTAAAACTCCAGAGTAAATACAGAATTCTAATTATTGACGATAAGGGAAGACAGATCACAGAGATATGAAGCTTTCAAAAATTGAAATTTTGATGTTTAAAGTTAATATTTCATTAAAGCCCATATAACCTAAATTAACCACCTTTACTGAGATGACTCAAATGTTTAGTCTAGACATCTGTAAAATTCCTGACATCCATATTCAACAGCACTTCTTTAAGTCCAGCATGGTCCAAGCCAAAGGCATGAACGCCTGCACTCTCTCCTCCACAACACACCCAAATCTCTTATTCCAGTAACCAGAGTCATACAAGTCAGAAAACTGAGAAGAGTGCTTGATCACTAAGCCTTACAATATTAGTGTTAACTTCAGGCACTCTTTTTTTTTTTTTTTACAGGAGTCTTTTAAAGATTGTGGCCTCTTTACGAAGATTATTTCAGTTAAACCAGCATTATGTCTATAAATATGCTTAATGTGGTATATATAAACAAACAAAGCTAATATGGGAATGCATGGATGGATGAGGGTTCTCCCATCAATACTGTGGAATAATCATATTTTCTTTAGGTTAATCTCAACTGCCCTAAGGAGCATATCACCACCTGACTAAGCATATGACTACAGACTAAGTGAATCCCTGGGTTAAATATTAGTAAAATATTACTAAATATTAGTAAAGCTTAAGTTTTTAATATAATATCTTAATAGAAATTCAAATACCTTTCTTGCTCCTTGGTGGACCACCTTGTGAACTCCGCTTTGGAGGCTGTAGCTCTAAACTTAACTAAAGAGTTATTTTTTTTAAAACTCAAAATGATCATGTTCCCCACACTCCTCATCAACTCTGACCATTAACATTCTGGAGACTTCCTGTTGCTCTTAAAAGGAAGACCAAAATCTTTAATGTAGCCTTTGATCAAAGCTTTTCTTAACTTGCCCTCTGTCTCCCCCTCCAGCCTCAACTTACCAAAACTAACTCTTACTTTTTGATACAAAGACTTGAAGAAATCAACCTCCCTATTATATGGTTTCATTCTAGTACTTGCATATTTTATTATGTTTAACATCTGTCTCCCATACCATAAGCTATATATGTTTTTGCTCTTGTTTTTGTTTACCCCTAATATCTAGCATACTACCTGGCTCATTTTTTTTTTTTTTAATGAGTGGATGGTCCAAAAAAGAAGGAAGATAAAATATTCTCTCAAGAGATTGATATTTACATAAGGCATTTGCCAATGAACCCAGATAAAAGAAGGACGTGTATTAAAAAAAAAAACCCTGAAGTGTCATACAATAAAGGAAAATGACAGTAACATTTAATAAACATTTAACATTAAAATAAGAAAATAACATTTATGTTCTTACAGGGGTAATATAGAGGCTTTTAAAATTGGAAAAGACAATAAAAATGCTGAGAAATTTATTTTGGAGAAAGACATAGACTCACTGCTTTGAGCTGATGATATAGAATTACAAATGACAGTGACAAAGCAAAACTATTTAACTTTCATTTCTTTATCAGTATTGCCATTTGGGTATGCAGATGGCGGAAATGGCCTAGCTGCTCTCTGTAGGTTAGCCAATATATATATTTTTTGGCTCAAGTGAATTATGTACTTAGGATTAGAAAAAGCTTGCATATGGGATTAATAGAGCATATATATATATATATATATATATGTAATATTCTTATTAACTTAAAAAAATCATGATATTGATGTTTCCATTAATTTTTTTTTTAATTAGTTTCAAACCTATAGAAACATTGCCAGAATAGAGCAAAACTCTTGTTTTCCTGGCATCTGGTTGGGTGATCAGTTACATTTTACTGCATTTGTTCTCTCCCTCTTTTCTCTTTCTCCCCTGTGACGTGATGCCTCACTACCCCTTAAATGCTCCAGTGTATACCTCCCTGAAACTGGAATTCTCTGCTACTGTAACAACAGAAAATGCAGTCAATAAGAATATTAGCATTGACAGAACACTGCTGTTGACTCCACAGAGTTCGTTCACATTTTGCTTATGGGTCCAACAATATTTCTTTTTCCTTTTCAGTCTAATATCTGTTCAGGAACTTGCATCACATTTAGTGGTTTTGTCTCTTGAAAGTCCTTCATTCTTGTACAGTTTTAATCTTATACTCTCTCTAAAGTCCCTGAGTTTTAAAGAGCACATGCCTTTTATTTTTTAGGGTGGTCCTAAACTGAAGTATGTTTGTTTCCTTATGACCAGACAAAAGCCTTGCATTCTTGGCAAGAATATCAAGAAATGATGCTGTACTCTGCTTAGTGCCTCATATCAGAAACTACACATTTTGATCTGTTCCGCTACCGGATCTTATGATAACCAATCAACATCTGGAGGCAGAGACTCTAAGATTTTATACTAACAGCTTATTGCTCACAGGTTTTCCATATTAGCCTTAGTATTTACTAATGACTCCAGTTTGAATCACCCATCACACTGTGGGCTGCCAAATAGTGATTTCTTATTTGCATAATTCCTTTTACGTTTATTAGTTCACATTCTTCTATAAGCAAGAGCTTTCCCTTCTCTCTCTTGTTTTCTTGTTTATTTCAGTATGGACTCATGGATTCCAATTTTATTTTGTGGTTTTTAAGCTCATTATTTGTTGTGATGCAGAAATTGCCCCAGATCCGGCCAGTCAGTGGGAGCTCTTAAAGCTGACTTCTGTGTCCTTTTTACATGTCCCCATCATTCACTGAATGTTACTTTCAGGGCTAACAAGATTCTCCAGGCACATTTTGCTCATTCCATATTCCAGTCCTAGAATTTGCCATTTCTTGAAGAAGCCATGGTTTCTTTTAGTAGAAGACAGTATTTAAAAATGAAGATGGGGGTACTCCATGTGCTTATTGCTATTGAGGTATTATTGCATTTAGGACTTTTCAGTGGCGAGAGCTAGACAATTTATGTATGTATATATGCATATGCATGTGTGTATACACATGCAAACAATTATACTATTTCTGTCTTTGTGTGTATGCGTGTGTGTTTTATACTTGATTTCACGCTGAAACTTTAAATTTAATCCTATATCTTAGAGTTCTTCTTTCTAGCCTGCTCTTTAGACATTGTATATTCCTTTTCGGTTAGTAAGAAAAGTTGGTTTTCAGTTGGTTTCCATTATCTTCAATACATTTTCATATATGTTCAATTGTTAACTTGTTTTCTCATTGTAATCCATTTTCTAACCACTCAGTAGCCTCCTCTGTTCACCACCCCCTTACCCCTGGTCTTGCTTGGACTCTGGACTCACTGACAGCTCCATGTGGGAAAGGATGAGAGGTCAGAGGGAAAAAGGTAAGAAGAGGAAGGAAACATAGAAGGAGAAGGGAAGAACTCAAGAGGATTATATGATAAATCACAGAGCTCCTACAGCTGGAGTTTGTATAGCCCCATTGAATGTAACACGATCTTTTTCTATTGGATCTCAAACTAGCACAATTCATTGGCAACGAACATCACTGATGAAGGAAAAAACAAAAACAAAAAAAAAACAAAGCCACTTCCCATAGCAACTTTAAGTGATTTTTTTTTTTTATTATTAATCATGATGTTAGTGATCAGAGTAATCAGAAAGAGTGATATTAAGACAGGTTATAAATGCTAGGAAAAGGAAGTAGTGAATATATGGAGCCAGCAGTACTCCCAAACAAAATTACAGTTAACAAATCTCATCTTTTAAAATGAAATTAATAACTATGGTAGAGATATCAATAACTAGATGTAGATATATTGCTTTTGAATTTTAGCAAACAAACGTCTCATGATGTTTAGAAGACAAAACAGAGAAATGTAAGCTGAGTATTAGAATAATTAGGTGAACTACTGGTGCTGATTTAATTACATGGAGCTTTCAATATGTTCAGGGTACAATTAGGGCACACACAGCAAAGAAGGAATTACCTCTTTCTCCCATAGTTTGTCTCACCTCAGGACATAGAACCACTATTCACCCATTGCTTGAGTCACAAGCCTTGAGGTTATCCTTGATTCTTCCATTTATCTTACTCTTTAGATCTAGCTTACCCTATTTACAATCTTGCAAATTAGCCTGTCAGTTCTTTGGATGTTGGCAGAAGACATGACACTGCTAGGTCAGAGAAAAGGGACAGTTTATTATAGCAACAGCAGTAGCCAGAGTATCAGCATTTGTGCCAGCTCCTTGAGCTCCACTTCCCACAGGGTGATGCCAAAAAAGTCAAGTGACACCTGCACATGTAGTAGGTTGCATTACAGGACACGAATCCTAGAATTTGGGAGTCCAAATATTTTATAATAGACAAAAGTCCTGACTGACTTTTGCTTTAGAAGGTGTATTCATTTCCTAAGGCTGCTGTAATAAACTGAATAGCTAGAAAACAAAAATTTATTGTCTCACAGTTCAGGAGGCCATATATCAAAAATCAAGTCTTTGGCAGTTTTGTTCTTTCTGGAGGCTCATTGGGAGAATCTGTTCCATGCTCCTCTCTTTCTCTTCTTTTGGTGGCTCAGGTGATCCTTGGCATTCCTTGGCTTATGGTAGTACCACTCTAGTCTCTGCCTCTGTCATCACATGACATTCTTCCCTATGTCTGTGAGTTCACATGGCCTTCCTAGAAGGACACCAATCACTAGATTTAGGGCCCATGCTAACCCAGTATGATGTCATGTTAACTCATTACATCTAAATAAGATACAAGACCACATTTTGAGGTTCTCGCAGGGAGAGAGAGAGACAGAGAGAGAGAGAGAGAGACGACAGATGCCACTTTTTAAAATAATCTAATTTCAGAAGTAACATCCAGGGCTAGCTTCATGGGTATGTGACTTGTTCATTTGTACAGAGTCCTGTGCCTAAAAAGGTCCCATACTGGTTTAAATACTGTGTTGTTGCCATCTTGATATTCCTAATAATATTTGAACAAAGGCTTCTGTGATTTCATTTTTCACTGGGCCCTACAAATTACACAGCTGGACCTGAGGACATCTTTTCTCTCTGGTATTCTATTGGCTAGAAGTGAGTCACAAGGTTCAGCCTACACTCAAGGGAAGTGTAAATAGCAGTCATCCATGATCACTGGGAGCTATTTTAGAGGCTGCCTACCACATCCAACCCTGCTGACATCTTGATCTGGAACATTTAGCTCCAGATTGTGAGAAAATAAATTTCTGTTTTATAAGCCACCCAGTTTGTCATACTTTGTTATAACAGCCCTAGCAAGCTAACACAGCTATGATCTAAGATGAGAGTTCTCATCTTCCTTTGTCTTCTGGAGATCCACTGGCTCACCGGGGCCTTTTTAGGGAGGGAGCTGAAAGTGCTGTCTGAAAGTCTTCTATTTGTAGAAACAGCCGAGGTATCAGGAAAATGGGCCAGGGCTGTGAGTTCTCCAGACTGCGGCAGAGGAAGACAGGAACCTCCTTCTCTATCTTTGTTTCTGGCCAAACAGCAAACACATTAACTCTTTTTTCTACTTCCTCCTTTGCTTCTGCCTATGTTCTCCCATAAATTTTCAAGATCCTATTGGTCAGCATCCAACCCTAGTTAATTACTCAATACAGTTATCTTGCATCACCCAGGAAAAGTACATATCAGAATGACTAAAAATAAGTTAAAAGACTAGTGACAGTAAATATTCTTTTTCCAACAGAGACCTGTAAAGGACATACATCATCTTTAAGTCATATGCATCCCATCCTGAAATGCCTTTCTCATAGAATATACTCATTACCCCCCATCTGGACCATATATGAAGTAAATCCTCACACTTTTGTTCCCTCCCCACCCCACTCCCCTTTTTTCCACAGCTCCTGGTCGTAATGGGAACTATAATCTCTCTGCTTTATATCTGGCTATATTCGCAGAGCTTCCATTTCCATGTGGCACACCTTTATGCTCACTTTGGGTACCCCAGTGCACAGCATATTGTTGGCCAGAGATACCTGAGAGGTAACTTCTTTGTTCCTTGGATGATCATTCTACGGGGGAAAAGTGGGTGGGGAGGAGTTTGCTGGTGAGATTTCTGTATCTTAAAGGTTTATAGAAGATTTTAGCATCAAGCAGTTAACTGAGTCCCCTTTTTCTTTATGATATCTTTTGGTTTTACCCAGGAGCTGGTGTGATAAAGAATGAAGAGATGGCAATGCATTGGTTTAGGTAAGAAAGATGACACACCTATTGAAAGTAAATCTCTAGAGTTATCTTCTCATAAAGTGCTGAAATAGAAAACCTTATGTTTTAGTAGCTTTTTCTCTAGAACAAAAATAAGGTAGAGGTCTAAATTCTCTTAATATTAAAGGCTTGGTATCTTTTCTACTTTTTCTACTTTGTAGCTGGTTGAGAGTATTGGCAGAGGTGGTGTGGCAAATGCATTTAGAAACAATCTACACAATGTACACAAACAATAGACTAGCTTTAATAGGATTAAACTAGGGAACAGGTACCATTCAGGTCAAGATTCAGAATGTCAATCATTTTATTAACAGTGCTCTGTGTTAGCATTACCTCACTTATTAAAATGTTGAGCTCTTGACCATAAGAGACATATTAATTTGAAATTTAAAAGTGGAAACACGTCTTACTCATTATTTAGTCCATTCATTTTTTTTTTTGGCTTAAATTTATTCAACTAATTCATATTCAGAGCACTAAATTTTCCTAGGCAGCTTTCTTGATTCTGATTGTGTAGCATTGGCTTAATGAGTCCTCACAGAAAAATATTTCATATTATATTTGAAGTTTGAGGAAGTAAGTGTAACTTTGGAAACATACACTTGCATACTGCACCTCACACTGTAACTAGAGGATAAAGCATAGAAACAAATAAGCTCTGAGATGTTAGAAAATTCATTCTATGTGGAAATGTGGTAGAAAATAAGGACAGGTTAGATGCAAGGCCAAACTCGCTTAGCAGACAGAACTGGCTTTGGGTTCATGCAGTCTCAATTTACTCAAAGTGGAATTTGTAGCTATATTGTCCAAGATGCCAGCCAATAGCCACGTAGACTACTAAGAACTTGAAATGTGGCTAGTCTGAATGGAGATGTGCTGTGCATGTAGGGTTCACATTGGATTTCCAATATTTCATATGAAAAGATGAATATAAAATATCTCAGTATTTCTTTACATTGTTTACATGTTGAAAAATAATGTTTTGGAGATATAGGGTTAAATAAAACTTATTTTTTAAATTAATTTTACCTATTTGTTTCAAAACTTAATGTGGCTACCAGGAAATTTAAAATTATACATGACTTGCATTATATTTTTATTGGATAATGCTGAGGTACAGGATCATTTATGATCCTGAGAAGTATTAGGTTATCTGAGAGAAAAGTGAGCCAGTGATGGCTTTGCTGTTACTCATGTATTGACGCGCTTATCTTCCCAGATGTTCTCTTTATTCTCTCTAGAATAGTTGTTGACAAACTTGTCAAGTTAGAATATTAGATTAACTTCATGAGCAGAAAAAGCTCCCCAGGTGACTGTAATATGTAGTGAGGTCAAACACTAGAAGTCTACAGTGGTTTATAAAATAAATGCAAACCAGTGGAGGAGGCCATTTTAAGCAAACTTGAAGCTTAAAATGGGTATGCTTATAAAGTTCACATTTCAACAGAAGAAATATCTTAGAGAATTGGAATGGAAATGACATGGCTCCAGAGTGGCAAAGTGTGGTTGGTGATTAACTAAACTTCACTGAAATCTTTGTAACTGGGCGTGTAGATTACATATCTGCAGCATTAGCATCATTGGGTGGACATTTGCTTGAAATGCAGCATCTGAGGTCCTAACCCAGCCCTACTGAAGCAGAATCTTCATTTTAACAAGATTCTAGGGTGCCTAGTACGTGTATTAAAGTTTCAGAAGTGTTACTCTAAACAACATTTTGTAAGCCAGGCCCTTGTGTGGACCATATAATTAAAGGCCAATTTGAAAAATCTTTCCACATTTCAGTGACGGTTTCCACTGTCAAGGGAAAGTGTAACAAAGGCAAGATTTCCCTCTGTATATTTTAAAAAGAGAATTTATGGTTTATAACTTACAAAATAATTTATGCCTAATGAGGAAAATATTAAAAAAATTGCCTATATCTCATAGCACAGTAAAAACTACTTTTGACATTTTGATGAATATTCTTCCAGACTTTTTTCAGTTAATATATGTACAATATAATTTAATTTACTTGAATATTTCATTATTTTATAAACATAACCTTCAAGTCCTTTTCTTGGATTTTCACTATCACAAACTGCTGAGACTTTCATATACATTTTTTTTTGCACATCTGATTACTTCTTCAACAAAAAAAAAAAATCACCAAAAATGGAATTATCAGATTAGATAAGGATCAATTCTAAAGTTTTGACGCGCATTGCCAAACCATGCTGAAAAATTGTCCAAGTTCTAGTGTAAATGCACATAGACATCAATACTGTTTTTAATCATTTGTTAATCTTTGGCAACTTGAATAACAAATATCTCATTTAAATTTTTTTTTATTTTTATCAACCATGAAATTAAAGAATTTTTTTTCTAAACGTCTATTGTAATTTTTTTTCTTGAGAATTGCCTATTCATCCAGTCTGTCCACTTTTCCTTTGGATTTTGTTACTTTCTACTCATTTTCCAAAATGTTTGTGAATTAAAGATAGCAAACGTTTGTATACTTCCTTGTATTTCTGACAACTTTTTTCCCCTATCAATCATAGTTAATATGAAAAGAACTGCAAAGTAACAAGGCAACAGTTAGATGATACCCATTGGCCTCATGTGACCACTTCAATTTAAAAAATTAAAATAAAAAATTCACTTTTTCAGTTTCACCATCCACATTTTAAGAATTCAAGAGTCACATGCAATTAGTGGTTACTGTATCAGATAGTGCAGATCCAAAACAGCCATCTTCAGAGAAGTTCCATTAGAAAGTACTGGCATATTGCATTTATATATCAGCAACTGGAAATAGTGCATAAGGATTAGGTTACGTGTTATTGAATCCCTAACATTTCCAGATGATCCTTTCATAATATATAATTTTCTGTATATCCGGGAGAGGAGTATAATCATACTAATACTTGGAAAAGCTGATGGACGGGTTTGGCACAAATAAGTGATGAGTTTTTAAAAAAATGTACTATGCTTGTTTCAAGTAACAGAAACATTTTTAATTAGAGAAGCTTATTAACGTTTATCTAGACATATGAAAAGGTGGAAGTAATTGTTTCCAGTAATGGTTATGTATTTTTGTTGTCTCTGCCCTCAGTTTTATTTAGGGGATGCTTTTTCATAGGATTGTTTCCTTGTTTTGAATCGCATACTCCTCCACACCTGCCATCACCAGTCCCTTTTTCTTTTTCTTTCTTTTTCAGAAGAGCCTCCCAGAGGGATCATCCTCATGCTTCCTTTAACCTCGCAGTAGGAAAACTGAAAAACATGACTGGTTCCATGGAAGTAGGGTAATGAAATTAGCTGTCTTTTCCCTTTCAGCTGATTCTGCCCTATTCCTTCTAATTCTGCCCCCACATATTACCTGCAATTGACAGACAAAAGCATTTTATATATAGCTCACTTTCTACTCTTGGCTTTTTCCATACTTACATTGTTATGGGTTATGATAATAGTCACAAAGCAAGGGCATCCAAGATTCATATATGTGCATAGATCCCACTGATTAAATTCCTAAGGCAATCTGTGAGCCTGAGATAAAAGGCAAAGTTATTGCATGGTCCTTATAGTCTCCCATGAATTTCTGTACCATCTTTACAACTTTATAGTGTTTTTTTAAAACAGAAGAGAACATATAAGAATGTAAGGTAGATAGCTCTCTTTGGGCACAAATTCTCCTTGTGTCTCTTGGACTAATCTGATTCCTCACAGTTATCAAGAGAAATACCACTGCTTTATCTGAAGTTTTTCTTGGTGTTTTTGAATAGTTCACAGTCTGTGACATTTTTATGCAGCTATTTTGAGTTAGAGATATTGTGATAGGGCCCCCAAAATAAGCCAGTAAACTTTCAGCTATTTTTTTTAAGTAACGCAACTGACATATATTCCATTACCAAGTAATGTGTAAAACTCCCTCCCCCAACTTCCTGCCTTAATCTACTTCAGGCTGAGGGGTAGACCAGGTTCAGAAAGAGGGTGTCTCAGTGAATGGATAGAGGATGGGTGGGAACAAAAACATTATAATACTCAGAGATATTGGTTGCACACAATGCTTGGTAATAAAATTTTGAAATGACAGTTTTCAGGTAGCCAAGTCAAATGGCATTGTCATTATGTTCCTTTTTACAATTGATAGTTGGCAATTTTACAGCTGACAGTGGGCAGGTTGAATGCAGCCCCTCTTCAGTTACCATTCCCAAACCAAAATACAGACTTTGATTGCAAGAGAGGGTTGTCTCAGACATTACCTAAGAATCTTGGCTAGAAAAACTCCCTAAAATGAGGCAAAAGAATCCATCTGGACTCTGATGTAAAACGATTTCTTTGAGTAGCTCTGCTTTTATTATGAAGACACCCATGATGAAATCCAGATGAAATGGCATGTTGTTTCCCTCAATACCTTAGAATGAGTCTAAACAGGTGTTAACCTGGCCCGTAGCCTAAACATTTAGACATTCAGGTGCTTCTGGTTTCCTTTTTACACTACTAAATAACTGCCTCTCCTAGGGACCTAGAGCTGCTCCTTGATATTGCTGCGAGACAGGGGATCCAAGAAGCCCAGGAACTTCTGGAGAATGTTATTAGGACTAAAAGCAAGCCTTTGCCAACTAAAGGATTGGGAAGTTTTTATAAACCAAAACATGTGTCCTGACTGCTCTTCCTGGAACACAGGATGTTTTACTCTCAATCGGTGTCTTTGCAATACTTTGTGGAACTTTTAATGAAATCTGCTTTTAGTTATAGTTTTATATGCTGCTGTATCATCAATTTGCTGTACAAAACCCTTTAAGTGAGGTGCTGCTTATATGTTTGCCTGGGATCCAAGTTTGACCTTTTCTGGATAGAAGAGTATTTTAATTTGAATTTCATTACTGCTCACCTCAGCTAAGTTTCAAGTCAGTGAGCATTATACAAAGTGGTGGGAGGGAAGGAAGGAAGAAACCTGTCACACCAGAGATTTGGCTTCTTTGATGTGTTAGTTGGCACCCACAGATCCCCTGAAGAAGCTAAAGTCATCATTAGCCTAATCTATGACATGTGTTGTTCTGCTTAAAATAAATCTGTTTTCATGTCTCTGCATTTTCATTTTCTGCTGTATTAGGTTTCTATGATATTTTATCATATTCACTTTTTGTATTACAAAAAATAATTTATGGAGAGAAAATAAAAAGGCTGTGAATATTGTCAACAAAAGGGAAGAGGATCAAGAGCTCACATTTATTGAGCATCTACCATGTGTAAGGTGTTTTCCTAACTGCTTTAGAAGTACGTTAGCATTCTTTAGTTATAAAAACCTTACAAGCTGGGTAGTATTATCATTCCCATTTTACAGATGTGGAAACAGAGGTGTAGAGAAGTTAAGTAATGTATGCAGAGTTATAGCATGACTGCTTTGAACTTCTTAACTTGTTCTACTAATATTATTCCCTTGAACCATTAATATCTCCTTCCTGACAATACATTCAAAGCTACTCCAACAAAAGGTACTTTGTTTTATTACTAGTATATAGCGAGGATTTCCCTTAGCCAATAACTTAGCCACATTTTCCTATTCTCTCAAAGTGGTATTTTTAACCTTAAATATAGTTAGCCTGATTTTTTGCATGCAGATTACAGCACAATTCTCTCCTGGAAATATAAATTCAGAAACATAATGTGAGAATGATGAAAGTGTCTAACTAAAATTTAATAAAATGATTAAGCTATGTTTAAAATACTTGTTTCGCTTTCAAGTTCAAGTGTCAAGTTTATGTTATTTACATATACAAGATGACTGAATGTTAGACTATCTCCTTTTTGTCCAAATTTAAACAAATAAACTTTTAAGGATGTGGATGAAGTGCTCAAAGTTTTATTTTTTCTGCTTTCATATTTTATGAAGCAATTGAAAACTCTTTAATGTAGAAAATCCAAAATCCATAAACTAAATTAGAAACTTTGAGGCATTTTTGTCATCCCTGGAGTCTCCTAAACTTATCTCACATTTTCCCAGAGTTTTTATTTCAGTACAGTTTTTATTTCAGTCTCTGTTGTTTGAGATATAACACTGTAAATTATGTCCTGAGCCATGTGTATTTATTTGCATAATATTAGAACAATAATTTTGATCATTGTATAAATATGCTACCTCACAATGCTACCCACATTACCATACTACATTTTAAAGTAATATCTCAAAGGCTTATTTACACTGATGCCCCAAACCTGCCGCTGTAAAGATATATCATAGGAATAACCATTAAATGGCGTTAAATTTCTTAACCCTTCTGTACTGTTGATGGGACTGCAAATTGGTACAGCCACTATGGAAAACAGTATGGAGATTCCTCAAAAAACTAAATATTATTCCATATGACCCAGTAATTCTACTTTTGAGTGGAATTAATTTGTAAAGATTTAAGCACCTTTACGTTCACTGCAGCATTATTTATAATAGCCAAGATATGGAAGAAACCTAGGTGTCTATGGATAGATAAATAGATAAAGATATGGTGTGTGTGTGTGTGTGTGTGTGTGTGTGTGTGTGTGTAATGGAATATTACATAGCAATTAAAAAAAGAATGAAATCTTGCCATTTACAACAACATGAATGGATCTAGAGCAGCGGTCTCAAACATTTTTGGCACCAGGGACCAGTCCTCCTATGAGAATCTAATGCTTGATGATCTGAGGTGGAGCTGAGGTGACGATGCTAGTGCTGGGGAGCTGCTGCAAACACAAATGAAGCTTTACTCGCTGCCAGCCTCTTACTGTGCGGCCTGGTTTGGGGGCGGGGAAATGGGCAAAAAAGGTGAAGAGGAATATAGTCAATAATATTATGATATGTTTGTACCTTACACTATAAAAATGTCGAATCCCTAAGTTGTATATCTGAAACAACATAGCTAATATAGTATTGTATACCAACTATATTTAAATTAAAAAATTAAAAATTACAAAAAAATTTATTCATGGTGATTTCTTTATACATCTTTAACATTGATTTGGGTTGTTTTAGAGTGCTAATATGCCTTCTAAAAGTTCTTTGTTACTGAAGTAAATAATTAAAGTAACTGAAAAAGCATAACCACAATTATAAAGACTATATAGGACTTACTATAAAACCCCTTCCATTTTGACTTTCATACTACCTGAGTGTTAAATAGGGCATTACCTACCAATCCATGCAGAGTGAATTCTAACCCTTCATGCAAAACCATAGAGTATGATGGATCAGAACTTCCTGAATCCAAAATCCAAAGCCCTGTTTCTACCTTTCCTTTCTTTGGTTGGGAGAAGACTCAAGGGAGAAAAAGCAAGAAATAAGAAAGAAATTGGAAGGAAGAGGGAGGGAGTGGGAGAGAGCTAGAGCGAACAACTTGTACATATTCACTGGCTCAGAGATGCCCCAGGCGTTGCTCCCTTCTTCCTTCTTCCTCTCTGCCCCATCCAGGGCACAGTGGTTGGGACTCTCTGTTCCTTTCCACATGCTCCAAGTTTCCTTTTTATCTGTTTTGATGTCTTGATCCTTTTTCAACTCAGGTCTGACTTGATGTCAATACAAAATATATTTCATATTAAAGTATAATGTACATTTACAGTATACAAATCTTACATTTACAACTCAATGAATTTTCTGTATATATCACCTGTTTAGCCACTGCTCAGATAAATATGTAGATTTCCAAGATTCCTTCCCAGTCAATACCCACCGGTAACTACTCTCCTGATATTCATCACCACAAATTAGTTTTGCCTTCTTGTGAATGCTGTCATATTTGTTCATAAATTTTGTTGTAAATATTAAAATCTGTTATACCTAGATTCTTTTACTCATGTTGTTTGAGATTTATCCTTGTTGCCTGCAGTCAAAGTTAGTTCATTTTCATTTCGATATATTTCCTTGTATGATTATAAGACACAACATATTCTTTCTACTTTTGATGGGCGTTTAGGTTGTCTTCAGTTTCTGGATGTTATGAAAAAGTTCCTGTGAACCCTCTAGTGCAAGTGTTTTGATGGATATAAGCACTCATTACTTTTTGATACACACCCAGGAATGGAATTGCTGGGTTATAGGTTTACATACATCTAGCTTTAGTTCATTCTGCCAAATAGTTTTGCAAAGTGACTATGCCGTTTTACACTCCCACTATCAGTTTTTGAGAGTTCCAGTGTCTCTACATCCTTGTCAACACTTGGTTTTGTCCGTCTTTAAATTTCAGCTTTTCTAGTCAGTGCAAAGTGATATCTTATTGTAGTTTTAACTTGCATTTCTCTGATGAGTAATAATAGAAAGCATATCTGTTTGGCATTTTTTGAGAAGGGAGGTTGAGTACACAATGCAGTATGTACTGCATTTAAGATCCCCCAAAGGAGGCTGTCTGTGATTTCCTAGAGGTGAACTTTCTGATGTGGCCACTTTCTCAGAGGGCATTGGAACAGACTAATAGTGCAAACCTAAATAGATGGCTTTTAATGATCTAGGGTTTTGGTGGTAGGTTGTCACCCTAGAATTATCTGGTACAGTGGATATAAGCTTAGTAAGGAAACCAGAGAGAATTATAGCTAGCAGTTGCTTAGATTCAAATAGTATAATTTTGTTATAAGTTTTCTTTTTTATACAGACTCTTATAAGGAACAATTTACATATACTGCCCTAAAAAGCAATAGCAAATCAGGCCACATGTATGTTATTTAGTAAGCTCTACTGAATCTTTATTCAAAAATAGCAATAATGTATTTTTAATTTTATTAGAAAATGTTATTGGAATTTGAATTTATGTGGCATGTGATAAAAATTGACTTAAACTGTTGCTGCTTGGATTAGTTAAGTTTCCCAAAGGCAGTGCTAGTATCTGAATGAAATTTGGATTCTTTACCTAGGGTTCAACTTATTGCTATGAGTTACTGATGAAGGATTTTAAATTCTTAATGAGACTTTGATATCTATCAGTCTTTTTGTGTCAAAGAAAGTACAGTAAGGCTTCTTCTTGTTCTTTCTCCACCCCAAACTCACTCCATTCTGAAGAAATCAGCAAAGCAAATTCGCGTGTGTGCCAGCTGTGGAAGCACACTGCCTTGTGATCTTGAACACGTGGCTTAAGCTTCTGAAGCCTCAGTTTCCTCAGCTGTGCAGTAGTAGCTACCTCACAGTGTTGTCGTGAGGATTAAACGAGCTAATGTGTGAAAGCATATAGCACAATATTTTACATGAAGCAATCAAATCGAAGGTGGTTATATTAAAGTTGCCTGATATGAGGAAATGACAGACTAGTGATTTTCTGTCAGAGGTGAACTTACGATGAAGCAAATGAAGTTTAAGCTTCAGGGCCTCACTAGTAGGAATTCCTCACAATTGTACAGAAAATAAGATATATTAACTACAGTTGGCTAGGGTCACTTTCTCCTCTCATTTTGACTTTCTCTTTTATCACATTTGCCCTTGCATCAGTCGGGTTTGGAGGGCTGTGGGCATTTGGAGATTTCAGTTGTGGGAAAGTTGAGTTGGGAATATGTTCAGTTTGAATTTATGGAGTATATTTGACTCACGCTTCTACATTTTATTGAATTACTGCTAGCTGTCCTGGTGTTGAAATGGCTTCTAGAAAAACTCCAACTGCTCACTGTGATCTGTGCAGGTGAGATGCCAGAGGTGTTGAGCTGTTGAATGTGTCCAGTATTCAGCAGTAGAGGTATGTGGGTGGTGAATGAGGAAATGGGTTGAGATGTACTAAACTAGATGCAACTGGTAGAAAATTCTTCTAAACTCTAAAGATCCCATGATAAAGAAACTTGATAAAAGCCTTCTAAATACTGACCGCAAACCTAAAAATTTATATGAAGGTACCAATAATGAGCTGTGAAGCTGAAAACAGCTTTTCTAAATTATCGGTAAAAAATTGAACCCTGCTTAAGGAGATATTGAAGTCCTTCTATTTTCTCTATAGAAATTATAAAATAATTGTCATATAAAAATGTGCTCAAAGAGCATTAAGTCTAAAAAATAGAAGAAAAAAGACTACTAGAAGTGAGTCAATAAGGTAATTAATAAAAGTTAATTTGTCATTTGTTGTGATTTCTTTTTTTATTCTCTGATACATTTGTATTCATTTTGAATTCACAAATTTGCATTTTTTCTATAGGGAAACTTCAAATTGTATAAGTTTCCAGCTGTACACTACCTGAATCCACCCCTGCCTGTGACCTTCTCTCCTGTAGCTGATGACCCAGAAGGACCTTGTTAGACACACCTCACTCAGTCTGTGGCTTTCCTTACCTCTGAGTTCTGAAGCACCACAAAACTGAGAAACTAGAACTATATAGTATTGGTAGGGACAGAACTTTTAAAAACTTCATTGTTTTCTCAATGCTTCAGTTCCTTTCAACTTTGCATTACTGAAGGAGAAAATGGAAGTTCTTAGTCTCCTTTCTTCCCAGTGTAATCACTCAGGCGAGTTGGAATCTATAGATTCTTGACCATGTATAATGAGATGATAAAGGGACCATGCCCCTGAACTAAATTGCAAGAGAGTATAACAGTATAATCATAGTTACTTTATAGGTAAAGAAATGGAGGCATAAGGAGGTCCAGCTATTTCATCAAGGACAGAGTGATTAGGATTAAACCCAACTAACTACTGGGTTAACTAAACTCTATAACTCATTGCTACTTTGCTAAATGATTCACTTCAAAAACAGGAAGAAGAAAATTTTACCTTGAATGTGCTCAGATATTGATGTTTCCTTGGCAACAGATTCTAAATTAAAAGCAATCTAGTGATTGAATATAATGCAGCTTTGTTAAGAAAAATAATGTGGGCTCTGAAGCAGCAGTCTCAGAAACTCCTTCCCACTCTTCGCTAATTGAAAAGAGACGTTCTTAATCTTGGATGCTGCCATGTAGCAGTTATTTTAGAAAAATCTGTTTTCTAGGCAGAAAAACAGAAAACCCTTTCCCTCCAAATCCCCCCCTGCTTTGGCCTTTTTAACTTTCTCACAGTAATCAGTGTCATGTGAGTAATTATCACTTAACACCCACCTTATTGAGATCTAGTCATCAGTACCTGTCTTTAGTTGAAGTGATTAGTTCCAATTTTTTTGCAATTAAATACAGATAGTATGAGAATAAGTATATTATTAATAGAATACCCTTTTTTTTTTCTTTAGATACTTTAAATTCCTTGGCTAGACCAAACCATTCCAGTGCTGCATTTCTTATATAGTTATGCTTTTAAAAGAGATACTTTTACCAAAATGCTTTGGTTCTAAGCCATCCACTTCCTTTGAGGGATGCTTTAGGATAGCACAGAACCTCTTGAAACATGTTTTTCATCATAGCTTTACTAATCAGTGGTCTCTGCCAGCTGCCTCATGAGTGTCTCCTGGGAACAGGTTAGAAATGCAGAATGTCTAGCTCCACCCCAAATCTACTGAACCAGAATCTGCATTTTAAGATCCCCAGGTGGTTTACATGTCTGTTAAAGTTTGAAGTGCACTGCTCTAGATTGCTTGGTCTATTTTCTTGAGGGTTTATAGGAAAAATTTATTTCCACTATAACCTAGTGGTGAAGTTCCTGGGAGTGAAGTAGGCAAAGAATTTGCCTGATTTGGAGGTTGCCAGCACCACTTACTGGTCATGTGCTTTTGAGAAATTCACTTAAGTCCCAGTTTTCTTATCCGTAAAGTGGAGACTAAAATAATACCTGTCTCATGGGGTTATTGTCATCATCAAAAGAGAAATACATGTAAATTAATTAAGCCACATAGTCGCATATGATTACCAGTAAATGTTAGCTATTATTGTTATTCCTATCACCAGAAACTATTTTTTTTTAAATAAAATGGTTTGTTTTGTTTTACAGACCCATAAAACTGATTTTTGGGGGGTGAGTGGGTGGGTTATTGACTGCTAGAAATTATAGAGCCGAATTTATAGCCCTTTTTAGTATGTATTTGACTTTTTGCAGGACCTTACCCCAGTTTCATCTTATTTTTTGATATTTGTTCCTCTTTACTCAAATTTCCTCAGATTCTTACATTTCATTCTGTTCACCATGGTATCTTTGTAAGCCACTTCAAAATCATTGCATAATGAAGTATGAGATAAAAATACATTGTCATCACAATTACAAAGTTATTACGCTATAACTTTCATTCCAAATTATGTAGACAGCCTCGTATTATTTTTTCTTTTCCTTTTTTAATTTTTATTTTAAATTACGTGTTCATCACCCAAAGTTAAATTTACTATTTTTTTCCCCCATCAACTCCTTGTAACCTAGTAACCCTGTAAGACAGGGATGCTTAAAACAATTTTTAAAGAAATGTTGTTTCCCTTACATTAGCTTCTTGTTCACCACCGTGTCTCCAGCATAGTACTTTAACCATAATAGGTGCATTATACAATTACTGAGTAGACAATTATTTAGAAATTCATATCTTATGTCACTTATAGACCTACATCTCTTCATGTTGCTATTAAATACAAACTTGGAATGGGCTTTCTCCATCTTTCAACTTGTCCAGGACACAAGACTCAGATTAAGTGCTACCCTCAACCTACCATGAAGACGTCCTTGACCCTTCAGCCTGGACGGGGGTCAGGGGATGTCTCTTCTGAAAACTGTTGAATTTACTGCTTGTCTGACTTAGCTGGAACTTGGCATTTCTCCTTATGTTGGTAGCTCTCCTTGACAGCACAAGCTTTGGAATCAGAGGTTATGGGTCCAATCTATTTGGGCCACTTACCAGCTGTACAATTTTAGAATATTACTTAGCTTCTCTAGGACTATTATCTGTAAAATGGGAGCTATAGGATGCTATATTACTATAATAGATAACGTGTGTGAATGATTAGCATGGTACCTGGAGATATGGTTTAAATGATGTCTTTTCCCCCAAAATTAAATTCAGTAATCTTCTCCTGTGGAATCAGCTGAAAATTATTACAAGGCTATGAGTGAAGTCGTATTTCTATAATTCTTTGCCTTGAGCTCCCATGGCCAACAAAAGCTTCTGGGTTGTGTGTATAAACAATTAGTGGTGAATGCAGCTGTGATTAAATATTGTCTAAGTTTCATGACACATCAGCAGTGGTGGAGGAGGAAGGTAGGATGTATTTACTGTTACCCAGGGAACACTGCACAAAACAGTTTTAGGTTCTCCTCCTTGGATTTCTTTTTGTTGTTTTCTTTATTTTCCCTATTTTTATTCAGGAGTATTATTTCTCTTTTTCATATTTCTCTTCCTAAGACTATGTTATAGATACCATAATTAATTATTTTCCAAAGGCACAAAATAGATTTTTTTTTTTCTTTTAGAAGTCTTTAAAATAATCTCCAGCCTCTTTGAGCTATATGCAGGAGGATATTATGAAGAATCTAAAATGCAAAATGCATTAGAGTTAAACAAACAAATCTTTGAGTCTTAGAATTCTGAAAAAGTGATGAATTGAACTTATTATCTCATGAGAGACTATACAAAATTATCACATGAGGTGCTCTTTCTATCCACAAAATCCTTGGAGATATGGATACATCCTATTAGAAACGATTATTTATTATCAGGCACTTTTCTTACAAACATATATTTAATGAAGGATGCATTTTTTGAAAAACAAGGAGGCTGGAGCATCAGGGCAGAACGCTCATTCTACATTTCATATGGGTTTCTAATTATTCTAGTTCTTTCTCCATGTGGCAGCTGAGGAGATAATCTTGCTTTCTGACTAATGTCTCCCTGGCTCCCTGTTGCCTACAGTGTTAACATCTGGTGTAAAAGGCTTTGTCTATTCTAGCTCCAGCTAACCTCCTGGGCCTCAGCTTTTGCCCCTGCAGCTAGGGCTAGGGAGTGCCAGCTGCAATGGTCTTCTTACCATCACTGCCTATAGGTGGCGCCCTCTCACAGCTGGGCCTTTGCACAGGCTCTTTCCTCTGCCTGCTCATCAGTCCAGAACCAGCCCAAATGTCCTTTACACTCAAAAGCCTCCCTGGACTCCCACAAACAATTATCCTTTCCTCTTGGATCCCATAACATTTGTAGATAACATTTACATAGCATTTATGCTGGCTGATAATTTCTCCGTTTATGAATAACTGATTAGCTTATGAGAGATTTGAAGATGGGGATGTCGCCACTTACTTGTTTGTAACACCCAACATCACCTAGCACAACGTCAATCACATAGAAGGCACCCAAAACAAGTTTGCCGAACTGACACATTCATCTACATTTATATATTTTAAGGAAGACCGTATGTTTTGCTTCTCTCAGGTTCAATTTAATTATTTTAAGCTGGTTATTTTTAAGAAACAAAAGACTCAGGAGAAATCTTTGGCCTTCCTCCTAACTGCTTAAAAGAATTTAGATAGACGACCTGCTCCAGGAAGGGAGATATCCTCATAGATTACTATATTTTAAGATGAACTAGGTGTGATAGACAGGGAGGAAACTAGCAAGGCCCCTTTGACTAAAGTCCTCTCCATGTCTCATTATTAAAGTAGGGTCAGCAAACATTTGGTTACCAAACATTTGCTTTTCCATCTCCACGTGAATTGCCTTTCTCTCTTTTGACGTCCCAAACCGCTATCGCCTTTTCTCCTTAGCTCAGGATGTTACAAACCTTAACTATCTGATTTATTCTTGTTCCTCCTTATTCTTATGGAACCCCCATATGTACATGCATAACTAAATTTGGTTATTTTCTCCTATTTATCTGTCTCATGCCAATTTGTTTATTAGACCAGCCAGAGGAATTAAGAAGAAAGAGGGGAAATTTCCTCTCCCCTACAAATATTAATGCAAATTATCCTCTCTCCATATTTTTAATACTTGTACCTTCTATTTAATTTTTAAAATAAGCCCAAATTCACATTGATCTTTACAATTATGAGTATTGGAAAATGTGTTTAAAATGCATTTTCCTGTGTAGACCTGTTAGGTGAAGGGATATGTGTCAGTTCCGAGGCGCCTTGGGTTGCCTGTGAGCTCCTCTGCTGCTACCAGCTTGTCAGTCAGTGCAGCTGGTGGTTCAGATTCCCAGTGGGTCACTTAACTGATCTTTTTGGTTAGTAAGGGACTAAGACTACCCAGAGAAGTCTGTAACCATGGTGATAAGATGCCCTATTTTAACTTTTCAAGGGAAGAGATGAGAAGCTCTAGCACTTCTGTGCCTGTGGTTCCCAGTGGAATTTTTGGGAGCCATCCAAGCATTTAAGCCATAGAATCAGGCCTTGAAGAGATAATTACTTTTTCCTTTATACTATTACCGTTTAAATTAAGGGTGGTGACTGACAGCACAGATAGTCCGTGACCAGCTAAATGTGAGGTCTGGGGCAAATCTGGGAGGCTTGTCATTCTTAAAATACACAAACTGGGGAAAAGCTCCTTTTTGACAATACTTTACTTTTTAAAAAAACATTGATATTCTTACCAAAAATAACAACTATATACCTTTTTACATGTGATGAAAGAGAACTATTATGAAAGATAGATGTGATTCTTGCAGAAAATCAAGATGTTCATTTCTACTATGTTTTCCAATCAAGATTGATCTTAGACCTAGTTAGAATGGCAGTAGTACAAATGTGAGATTTAGGGGGCACTGAGAAAGTGCTATGTCCAATATCCTCCCTTTTATTTAGTCTGAAAATCTAACTTGCCAGAATTTTTCCCTTTAAAGGTTTTCAAGCCATTACAACTAAATATCTCTGGGAAAGACATCACATTAGGGGAGAGGCTGAAATTCAGTGGCCTGTGAAACAAAACTGTTTTTTAGCCATGTTTGTTTGGCCTGAAGAGTGCTTTATATATATTTTTGAACCAGCATTTAATCATAGGCAACATCACATAAAAACCTACAGTACTCTATTACCATTAAATAACAGAGGATGTGGCAAAACTAAATTCTCACAAGGCTGGGGCTGAATAGCAACTGTCCTATTTAAATTCTCTCTAATTTGTCACAGCTTCCACCCCTCCTACCATATATTCAGGAACACCTCCTTAGGTCTTCCTCATTCATTTACATATACCCATGGCTCGAATAAGTAAGCAACAACAACTAAACTGAGTAATAACCCTGACAATTCAGGGGCTGATGATAAAGCATAAGCTTTTTGTTTGGCCTGAGTTTGTCTTCATCTCTAAGATAATCTATAGAGCACTGAGACTTTTCTATGGCTCTTCTACTTTGTTGTTCTTACCTGCTATGGACTAAATGTTGTGCCCCCTCAAAATTCATGTGTTGAAACCCTAACATCCAAAGGGGTTCAGAATAGGCTTCCCCAAGATATGACACTTTAGCATATGGATAATTTTGAGATGAAGGCAATCGAGACCCTGCAGGCTCAAAAGAAACTTCTACCTCTCCTTTAAAGAATTTAAAAAGAGACCTTACCCATAGTAACAGTTATCACCGGAAATAATTTTTATGACCTATCTACAGGGCAGAGCAAACTTCTAATTATTGAACATCTACTCTTCTTATCATCCTGTGAATGAACTTCCTCTCCTTTGAAGCCCGAAGGCATCTTATCTCATCCTTAGCTGAGAAAGTCACGTATGCATCATTTTCCCTTTCTGTCTCTGAACAGCTCATGTATGTGGGGTTCCCATACATATGTATGTAATTAAATTTGGTTATTTTCTCTTGTTAATCAGTCTCATGTCAATTTGATTATTAGACCAGCTGGAAGAACATAGAAGGGTAGAAGAAAGCTTCCTCCTTCCCCACACCTCCAGTGTGATAGGATTTGGTGATGGGGCCTTTGGGAAATCATTAGGTTTAGATGAGGTCATGATGGGATTAGTTTCCCTAAAAGAAGAGGCCAGAGGGCTAGCTCACTCTCTGCCATGTGAGAATACAGCAAGAGGACTGCTGTTATCTGTAAATCAAAAAGAAGGTCCTCACCAAGAACCTGACTGTGCTGGCACCCTGATCTCAAACTTTCAGCCTCCAGAACAGTGAAAAACAAATGTTTATTGTTTAAGCCATCCAATTCTATTATAGCAATCACAACCGACTAACACACTGATCCCATTCTTCTCTTGGAATATAATCAGAAAATGAACAAACCAAAGAAAACAAATAAAATATGCATTTCTAATATATTTTCCTTCAAGTATTTACTCAAAACCACTTATTATTTATATTTCTAGCACACACACACGCACACATGCAAATGGCCAGAGAAATCGCATATTTACTTGAGGCTGACTTGACTTGAATATTTGAGTTTTCCCAAGTCGTTGACTATTATTACCTCAATTGGGAACACGTTGTAGTTGTACCCGAATAATGCAGCAAATTGAGTTGAGGCATGGAATATATTCTTAAATTTAACTGATGTGGAAAAGAGCTGAATAATCTATTTTCAAACCTCATTCTCCATAGGAGAGGCACTGTTTAGTTAAGAGTTTTACCTGAGAGCAGAAGGACTGGGTGTAGTCTGGAGATGCTTTAAGACTGGGAAGACAAGTGTGGAAAATGTTTTTTTTTTCTTGCTTGGAAGTCTTGAGAGTCTTAGTAGTTTATCAAAATCTCCTAACTTCCTCCTTATCTAAATCACTCACATGTTAAATGGTTTCTGAAATATGATGTTTATTTGATAATTTGTAATAAAGCTTAAAATGCAGATATTTGGTAAGAATTTATATGCAAATATCTTTGGAAGCATAAACGCTTTGAGTTATGCTCATTCAAGTTAAGCTATTTGTGGTGGCCAGAGAAGTATGCCAGTCCAATGTCCCCTTAAGAGAATCTGCAATGAGGAACATAGAGAACTGACAGCCCAGCCATTATATCTCTGGATCCACTGCTGCAGGTATATGAGACCGCCCTTCACAGGCTGTTTCCATCCAATCATTTGTCATGGTGTAGGTATCAGAACTAGCTCAAATTCCCAAATGAAAACACCCCATTGGCTGACTGAGACTTTCTAAGAACTGCGCTTCTATCTAAGGCTCTTTTTGCCCAATCCCTCCTTCTCTCTCTCTTTTCACAGATGTCAGACCTATATCATGGTCTAAAGTTTCTCTTTCTTCTTTCCCTTCACAGACATTTCCTCCAATAATGGAACTATTGAACCTCTAGTCCTGTTTTGGCATCTACTTGTTAGAGAATCCAAACTGACACACTGTTCTATTACTGGTGGAGTCAAGAGGAATTACAAAGCAATACCACATGAGGACCCAAGGAAGACTCTGTTGGTTCCTGAAAAAGAACACAAAATGATCAAAAATGATAAACTTTCCTAGCAATCAGAATGGATATTATATCCCTAGATAGTGGAAGGATCCAAATGAAATTTAGAACAAGATGCTGGTTACTGGTCTTTGAAATGGTAGTGAAGATCAAATCTAGTAGAGACCAGATATTCACTCATTAAATAATAACAGTAGATAATGTGATAAACAGATAAGGTTTTGATGAAGAATTGCCAACTGCTATGGTCAATAAATGCTCTGAGTTCATAGAAAGGAGGGAGAGACAACATGGAACTTTAGAACTTTTGGGAAACATTTTTCAGATAGGCCTTCTTCCTAAAAGCTGAAAGTCATATCTGGGCTGTTTACTTTTACTGTTGGGGAAGTGAATAATGGAGAGGGCTAAAACAGAAAGATTACATTAATATTAGGGTAGGTAGTCACCACACAGTACTCTAGAGCTGTGTTTCTCAAACAGGGTCTCAAGACCTCTGAAGAATCATAAGTTACATATAAGAAATTAAAAAATATTATGTTTTCATTTTGATGCCAATCTAAAATTTAGTATTTCCATGCTTGTGATTCCCTGAATTATCTTCTAACTGAGGGCTACCTCTCAATTTCTTTTTCACTTTTTTTATTTGTATTTTTAATTATGTTGTCCTCTAGTGGTATCACTTTGGTTGTCACAAGCTGATGAGAAAAAAAAAAAGACTTAATATGTAAATGAAGCATTCTTGTCAAGTGAAGGCCAAGTAGACATCATTTATGTACCGCAAAATAATTATTTTGCTAAACAATAGTTTGAATAGAGAACAGTGGTGACAAAATTGAGTCATCAGGTAGCACAGGATAATATGTATACTGCAAACTCAAAGCCATTATGTACTAATAGATTTAGCAAAACTTTTAATTTTCACATTAAATTAATATGGTAAAATTGAATATTATTGCTTTTTAGTGTTTAAAATAGAATTTGTACATTTGATTTGGCTCTATTATTACATAATAAATACACTTACAGAGTCTATACTTAGTTTTATGCTCAATCATGTGTGAGTATTCTCAGACTTTCTCCTGTCCCCACCCACAAAAGGGAAAAATATTTGCTTACTTAGTCTACCATTATGGGGCTACAAACCCTTCCACTATACAAGGAAGTCTTCAACAGGACCCCTGAGGTGAAAAGAGAAGGGAAGATTCTTAGTAAGAGAAGCAGTCTATATAATAAGAGCCTCTGAGTGTTAAAAAACATAATTCAACTGAGTAAATTTGAAGATCAAATTTGGCTTTATTAAGTGATTCATGAATTGGGCAGCATCCCATTTGGCAACTAGAAGGGCACTCTAAGGTGTTGTATAAAAATGGAAGGTTTGTATAGGAAGAAGGAGTAAGGGGGCTATTAAACGAAAGAAAGAATTATTTTTAGACCAGGACATCTTCTTGTGGCGAGATGGGGGGTGGGGGGAGCTGGAGAAAAGGGCAAGTGTTTTTTTGTTTGTTTGCTTGTTTTTTAACATGCAGATTGCCTTTTCTCTGGGTGGGGATGGGGTAGAGATGGCTCTTGTGACAGTTTACCTCATTGGTGTTGATCAGAAAATTCCAGACTAATTGGTTTAAAATTCTACTCCTGGGAGAGACTGAAACTACAATTAGGTTAGTTATTAAGTTTTGGTTTGGTGATGTGGTTTAGCAAAATGACTCTATTTTGGCTTTCTGTTTCATCTTTTTTTTAACAAGAGAAAGAAAAAAAAATCATAAGTTTAAAGGAAGTAGAAAAAGAATTTCAGGGGGGTTTGGTAAGAAAAAAAATGTAGAGTAGTTTGAGGGGGCTAAAGAATTTGGGAGTAAAGCCAATATGAACAGTGTTTCTGGCGTTCATGAATAAGATTCTCATAGTATCTTTCCTGGAATCGCAGGTAAAGACTGGAGTTCCTTTTTCAGTGCTGTGAGGAGGAAGACCTGTTTGAGCCTAAGTATAGGCGGGAATCTTTAGGAATGCGTCTTTTGATATTCCCATCAGTGTAAGCTGAGGATATGCCGTGGACCAATTCAGTTTTGGACCAATTAAGTTAAGCATGTGGAAATCTCTTAAGGACACACGTTACATTTCAAGGAAGGTATTGAGAAATGAAAGACACCCAGCCCCAACCCGAAGTCTGAGCTGCTATTATTTTTTAAAGTAGGAGAATTAGCCTTTGGTTTCTTTCTTACTTTGCCTGGATGGGTGAGTGGGTGGGAAGCTTACTAGAATAATAAAGGAGATATATTAGTTTTGAGTAGCTCAAGAATCATAAATTCTTTAGGGTCACAATTCTCCTATTGCATTAGCTAAATGGATTTTATTGTAGTACTGTTTTGTAAAAAGAAACCTGTGCCAGAGAGGGTACCTAGCAGCCAGGTAAAATGCAATTCGCTCAGCATATAAAGTATAATTACCATTCTGTCTATTGCACATCCCAAATAGCTCTTGTAGCTGCCCATTCCTCTCCATCTTTAGATTCTTTCATCTCATCTGAATTGTTACAATGGTTTTTAATGTGAACCCTTGCTTTTAGGAGGTTTGTTTTCCTCCATTTATTTATATCCATGATTTGAACATATATGTGTATTTAATGCTTCTATGGGCAGATCATGTGTTGAATGCTACTATGAGGCACCAAAGATAGTCTCTGCCTCTGGTGAAATTACAGCCTAATGGGGACAGAGACATAAAATGAGTAATCATTCAAATAATAAATGTGATGGCGATTCCTAATAACATTACATGGGAAGGGGAAAGTCTAGGATCTTCAACAAAGGCTCCCTGAGGAGCTCAGAAGGTTGAGAAAGAATTCACCAAGAAGAGGGCAAGCAGAAGGGCAGTGGGACAAGAATGTTTCCAGTAAAAGACTGGGAGAGGCTGAATGGTGCCCAGAAGAAAGGAAAGAATTAGCTTCCGGGGTCAGGCGGGTAAAGTGGGAGTTAGCCCAGGTGAGGTCTGGCCTCCATCTCAGATCTAGAATGGCCCTAAAAACCAGGGGAAGATTTAGGTTTTTATTCTAAGGGCTGTTGGAAGGCAATTAAGATTTTTAACCAGGGAGTGATAAGACTGGCTGCAGAGTAGGGAATTTATTCCAAATGTTACTTTTGTTTAAAAACTTTTAGTGACTTCTTAATGCCACCAGAATACCATCTAGTTTTAGTAAGTTTGCTAGGCTTCTCTCGAACTAATCCCTGCTGCTTCTCCAGCCTCATCTTTGATTTGTTGCCTGCCCACCTCTAATCTCCCCACTCCTGTTCACAGCATACCCTTCTCCTCCTCTCTAGCCTAAGGCCTTTCATGCTTTTTTGACCTTAATTCAGTAAATAATTTTCAGCATTTTATATTGTGATCCAGTGTACATACATGCACACATACGTATAATATATCAGATAAAAGTTTTATGAGAAAATGAGGAATGCATTCTAATATTTTTCCTTCTTTTTCCTTTTCTTTTTTAAAAATGTGGGCACACAATCACCACATTAATTTTATGAACTTCTATGACCACTAGTTTCTCCAGGAGCTGGGTTTTCTCTCTTCTTGTGGGACTTTGCATGTGGTGCTTTCCTCTGAGTAAAGCATTCCCTCCTACTGTTTCCTGGAGATTTCCTATTTTACCTCCCCAGCTCAATTAGATCTCAGGGCTCTTTGCTAATTTATCAAGTCCAGCTTAGGCACTCTTTCTAAGACTTCCTATTATACTCTGCCTATTCTTCCTCTCTTCTTTCCTTCCTTTCTTTTCTTCACAAATGTTTATCAGAAATCTGCTATTTAGCCATGGGACAGGGCCACCTTCATGGAGCCCTGAGTGCAACAGAGTCCTGCAATTTGGTAAATGCTCTGCTGCGGCTGTCGTGAAATTCTTAATAATTTTTAAACAAGAAGCTCCACATTTGCATTTTGTATTGGGCCTCACAAATTATGTAACTGTCCTTGCACTGGGGTAATGAACAAAACAGACCCAAATTCTTACCCTCATAGTTTTGCTGCTGGAGGGCACTGAGAGCTTGATTATTTCCCTCTCCACAGAAAATTACAGATCAGCAAAATTTAGGAAAAGTAAGATTTATTAAAATACCTTTCAAGAGAGAAATGGGCTATGCCAGAGATGGCTGTAGCTCCGCAGAATTCGGGAAATATACCTAATACTGGCTTTTGATGGGTGGTTACTGGGGTAGTGCTAGATAATTGACATGTGAAGTTAACTGACATTTAGCTATAAACCCCTTGTCTATTGTGCATGCAGTTACTCAGAGTTCAGTTTGCTGTAATTCGATTAATAAACTTTTAGGCATATGCATGATATTATAATGATGTTATAATGAGGCTAAGGTTAAGGAAGGTAGTATATGTGACTAACTGCAAGTGCTCGTGGCCAGACTAAACCTGCAGTTAGTTTTGTGGTTTTTACTTCCTTGTATTTCAGGATGTAATAATAATTTTTAATCATAAAATGGGTGTTTCAGAGAGGTCCTTAGGAGGTCTCTGGGTTGGGCCTTCATTTTCCTTTCTCTAATGTCTATCTATCTACCTAACAACAGGGTTCACATTCTGGGGCTTACTGTGTACTGACCTCTTAACTTTGCGGTAGTCATCCTGTAGAGTATTTGCTTATTTACCTGCTTCCCATCCCAACTAGACTATAAGCTCCAGCACATATTTTACCACCCGGCACCTTGCATACACTAATGAATTTATGTAGGGCAAATTAATGAACGCAGAGGATGCATCCAACCTTTGCCCTATAACACGTGGTTCCCCTAAGCAAGGCTATTCTTGATATTCTTTGACAAGATTTTACATGACTGAAGTTCTTTTTTGGGCTATTTGCCCATCAACTCTGAAGTGAAAACTTTAGAAGAGTTTTACATTAGTGAAGTACATTAGTGAGTTTCATATACATTTACGAGTTCTCCAAGCAGATGACTTCACCCCAGATTTTTAATTCAAGGGTCATTTTCAAAGTGAGCAGGAAATCTTTAAAACTTTTATTTTTTTTTAAGAATATTAATGACTTTGGAAATGGGGTGAGGACAGAGGAAGAGCATCGGGAGTTGAGGACTCAAGGGACACTGAGATGGAAAGCTTTCTTTAAGCTTTTGAATTCCTTTTAAAATATAACTCAGTCACTTTATAATTTACTTCTAACAATGTTGGTTCAAACTTGAAGAGAGAGGTATATATTAGGAAGAGCAGCATCTTCAAGATGGCATAATCACAAATTGGGTATCATTTTATCTGGGGAAATAAAATTTTAGTCAAAGAACTCTAGTATTTAGAATTCTTTTTGTTTGTTTCTCTATCTAATTTTAAGAATAGTTTACAAAAAAAGAATAGTATACAGGTTATATTCAGATACTTGAAGTTTTTGTATATCTTAAGCATTAAGGACGTTTAAGTGTTGATAAAATACATGGCCTATGCTTATCTCTTACCACTTACTGCCATCCTGTGGCCATTTTATTTTCTGGCTAAAAATCCTTGTGCAAAACCTTATTTTCTATATTTATTACAGATTATGACTTCAGATTTTATAGTCCTCAATTAACATAGGCATACTACAATACACACATTTAGTAGCATTTTGCTATATTAAGATGTTTCATCATGCAGTAGTATATAATTATCATGGAATTTTAATTCTGAGTGAGCTTCCATGCAATATTTTTTAAAAGGGCTCTCCTCAAATATCTCCTTGTTTCTTTTCATCCCTCCTCCTTGCTTCAGCTTTTCGGTGGGTGGTTAGGCAGTAGTAGCTTATTGTAGTCTCAAGGATAGACTTCCTTGGCTATTTCTCTCTATTTGAAATACACGCAGATACTTTCTTGTGGAACCTAGGTTTCCTTTCTTGATGTCCCCTCTTCTGATCGTCTAGATTTCTACTGAATCCCAGTGTCCTCGTGGGTGAGATCATAGGCATTAACAGGATCAGGCACGGCACCTCGGGCAGAATGTGCTTGTGTTTTCCTGGCTTGTGACTGTCGGATTCAGCTTCTCTGGAGATATAGGGTGCGCATGGGGTTGGTGGGGGGTGGAGTGGGAGTAGTGTGGAGAAAAGGATTTCTGCTGGCCCAGGGGCTCCTTGTCCAGAGGTTAACTTAGTCTCTATGACCAGGAGACTGACAGCAGGCATCCACCCAAGACCATTAGGGTCTAGTGTCTAGGCCAGTGGGAAATCATAAGCCTGAGAAATAACAAAAACAATGATAATGGCTAATACATATAGAGCTTAAATTTACGTACCATGTCCTGTTTTAACACTTAATGTAGCTATTATCCCATACTTCAAACAATCTTTTAAGTAGAAACTATTATTATTTTTGGTAAGTATAATTGGTAGAATAAACCAATGAACGCCCCCCTAAGTCTTAGAGTGGTGGTGCTCCTTGTCAAAGGTAAGATGGTTAGTTAAACAAGCCAGTGAGTGAATAAATGATGTCCAGTCCGTGTGCTTCAGTGTGTGTTTCCTTCTAAATCATTTCCTAATAGTCCAAGTCCTTCAAATCTTCCAGATCTTAAATTTTCTTTAATTTTCTTATATCTTATTCAATGTAACTTTCTCTTATTTGTTTAGAGAGATAGCCTGGGAGCCTAGGATTTCCTTCATTTATCATGGGCCAGGTACCAGTGGTAAAGTCATACAGTTTTTCTACTGAAAAAGTACGTTTGTTGTCTGCCAGCACTCAGCCGATAATCAGTTTGGAAGCAAGAGGTAGGAGAGATTCTCGTGCTTGCATCATTCTCTCATCACCATAATAGGGGGAGTCTTTCTAAGTAAAATCTTGATTAAAATGTCAAGGTAAAAGAAATTAATTAATTTCACAGAATTTATTTTAATGTACATTCCTTTTTTACTTTTTGTTTGGAAGGAAATGCAAATATTTCACCTCCTACCAGTTGGCTGTTAATGTGACTCAACCTCAGACACAGTGAAAATTTGGCTGGTCGTGTCAGCCTCATGTGGATAACACACACTGTCATCTGGATTGGACTGGTTCTAATGTGCCATTCTTCTTGGATTATGTTTTGGTTTGTCTGTCTCAAACATTTTGGCAACCACACAGACTTATTTACTGGTCCTGACTTTCCATATGACTTTTGACATTCTTCAAAATAATGATTTCTTATTTGATGAAAATTTAGCTACATACTTTATTATGCTTAATATGCTGTTTTAACTATTTTCCCATAAACTTCAACTTCATCAAACATTTCTTTTCTTATTCATAGCATATTACTTCACAGTGCTTAAGGAGGGTCTGTCCATATGTAATAAAAGACAAAGCTGCCTTATATTTTATACTGTGATGCATGGTTTTAACTTCTTTACAAAATAATAATGATTATAATAATGAATATATATGACATGCTTACTACATGCTAGGTGCTGTTCTAAGTGCTTTACATGTCTATCTCCTTTAATTCTCACAACCCTATAAGATTTGTGTTACTATTGTTCCCCTAGATAACACATGCTTCATGAGGTACAGAGAGGAATGAGGCAACATTCCTGTTGGAGAGGTGGAGCAATTTGCCTAAAGTCATATAATGAGTCTGGAACCTGCAGAACCAATACATATGTAGTAAATATTAATTGCATATTAAATTGAAGTTCTTTAAAGAAAAAAACAAAGAAAGACACATAATCATAATTCCTTATATTATATTCTGTACCTGGCTTTGATCATTTATATGTGAATTCAATCATTCTTCTGTATCAGATTCTCTCCAGGCCATCAGCCTAAGGAGGGACAACTGAAGAAATGCTGGTAGCACAATAATGATACAAAATCTTTAGTCTGTATCTACTTCCCGTCTGTCATGAATTCCAGAACCAGTTCATTTTAGCTCTTTTCCTGACACACTCAAAAGATACATTTCCTCCAGCCTCTGAGCATGAGCCAAGGCCTTCTGAGCATGTCTGTCTCTGGTCATAGCCCCATTCCCACCTCTCCTATGCCTGACTTACATGCTTGTCATCCTGTTACATTTGATTTTAGGGATTTAGCTCTATCTCTTGTTTATGTCTGTTCCTGATTTTTAAATTAATATCCAGTCTTTCTGGCACCTAACTTTCAGTCTTCTCTTCAGGCCAGTGTCTTGTGGTTAAGAGTGAGGGCTCTGGAATCAGGCTGCTGGGGTTCAGTTCATTTCCCAGCTCTGCCACTCACCACTCTGTGACCTTGGGCAAGTCCACTGAACTCCCTAAAAGCCTCAATTTTCTTATCTGTGAAATTACACACCTCTTATGTGCTGTTCGACTTCTGGGACTATAGCAGTGAATGAAACAGACATAATTTCAACCTTCTTGTAGCTTATGTTCTATTGTGTATATGTATAATAGCAGTGTGTATGTAAAAATAAGTTAAATGAGAACAGATATACATTATGCTAAATGATGATAAATGCTAGGAGGAAAAATAAAGAAAAAGAAAGTGTTGGTGGGGCTGGTTTGTGATTTTAATTAGGGTAGTCAAGGAAGCCTCATTAAGAAGATATTTGAGTAAAAACTAAATGAAGTGAGGGAGCTAATCAGGCAGCTTTCTCAGGACAGAGCATACAGGCTGAATGTACAACCAGTGTAAGACCAGTGTGGCTAAAGCAGAGTAACAGGATTTGCTGAGGGATCACAAGTAGAGTGAGAGAGAAAGAGAGGCATCAAGGAAGATGCCACGTTCTTTGTCTAAGCAATAGTCACAGAATTGTCATTTACTGAGATGGGATGATGGTGGGAGGGGCAGGTCTGGGGCTGGGGTAGGCAGAGTGGTTGATGTGGGTAAAGTCAGGACTGCAGTTTTGGACATGTTGACCTGAGATGCCAATTAAATGCTCAAGACGAGATGTCAAGGAGTCCTTTGGATATGAAGTTACAGACCTGAGGGAAAAGGCCTAGGCAGAAATAGAAATCAGCTGCCTGTAGCTGGTGTTGAAAGTCTTGTGACTTCTTGGTCAGAGAAGTGAGTCTGGTTAGGAAAAAGAGACAAATGGTTAGACATCAGAGAAAAAAGTGAGCATTCTGTAAATGGTGACTGCTAGTGTTATTATCATAATTTTTGTCAATTCCCTTTACTTGAGGTCCATCCCTCACTCCAGCTCACTCTCAATCCTAGCTTACCAGTGCTGCTCTCCAAGCTCTCTGTGTCTCCACCAAGGGGCCATTTGGAAAAGTCTCACCTTCTGCCAGGTCTTTCAGTTTCTCTACAGGACAGGATGCAGCTGTAAACACCGTTTCCAGCTCTGACCATTCACCTGGTACCATATTGCCTCCTCCTGACAATATCTTCATCTCAGGTAAACTCAAGGTACCCTGGGAAGAGTCCTCTTCACTCCTCTTCCTGTCTTGATACAATCACCCCTCTGCCCACACTCTATGCTGTGGGAATGAGCAGCCTGTCATCTCACCATGCAGATTCCTGGGTCTGAATCTTCTTCTGCTTCTCTGCACAGAGATCCAGTTCTGGGAGTTAACGCTGCCTTTCTCTTTGACCTATGAGATTCTTCCTCTTTTCATTTAAAGCATCTTAACTTTCCCTGATGATTTGGACTCTCTGCTTTGAAACTTCTTGCTATACTTTTTTGTTTATTTCTAATTTTTAATTATAAAATTCATCTCACATAGAAGTATATATTTTGCATAATTTAAATATTAATAAAATGAATACTTGTATACTCCTCATGCATCTTAAGAAAAAGAACACTCCAGTGCCTCAGAAGTCCCCTATGTGCCTTTCCTTAATGCTGTCCTTCCCCTCCCCGCCACCCCCAGAGGACACTGGTCTCCTGAATTTTGTGTAAGATATTTCCTGGCTCATCTTTATAGTCAAAGTTTCATCAGGAAGTAGAGCCTCTGTGAGTGATGTGGGATAAGGGGTTTCTTATAGGAATTATACCTCATAACTTTCAGTGAAGATCTGCAAGGGGCTATGGGAGAAATGGAGAATAAACCACTGACTAGCCTCCTGAAGCACTGTATATCGGATGAGCAAGTAGAGTCTCAAGAAAAATCTAAGAATCCAAACACATCCAGCCACTGGAGTGGGGCTGCAAATAGGGAGCTGGAGCAGGCTATGAGATGTGACTGTCTCTGCATGGCTGCCTGCTCTGTGGGTCCACTGCCAACTGTCTGCCATTGGCAAAGGGCCAGCAGTGAGAAAGAAGGGCTGAGAGCTGAGTAGAGGAGATGAAGTATAAGCGAGAACCCCTTGGCATCTCTGCATCTATTCATCACCACATTTGACTGCACACATTTTAAGAAAACGAGCTGCTGCTTCACTTCTGCCTCCAACAGTTTGGCCAAGTCTAACTTCAAATCATATAAAGAAAGGAAGTCTGGGATTTGTAGTTTTTAGCTTCGGTAAGTTGGCAATAGAATAAACTGGCACTGCCATCTCTGAGTGAATCCTAAGACAATGTAGTGTTCGGTTTGCGCTGCACTTTATCATGATAGAAATCATGCCGTATGTTTTTTCTATGACTGCTTTATCTTTTGTTGTTGTTAACATCAATTTTTGAGATTGCTTTCTGTTGCATCATTTACTCTTTACTATACAATTTCAAAGTGTGAACATAGAATTTTTTATTTATTTAAATATTATTAGATACTTGTCTTTTTCCCAGATTTTGCTCTTATGAGTAATATTTCTATGAATATTATATATGGTCTCTCATGACACCTAGGAAAGGAATTGCTGGAGTATAGAGTGTGTCATGTGCAACTTTATTATGTATTGTCAAACTCTTTTCCACAATGGTTGTGTTCTCACTGGCAACGTACGAGTGTTTTTGTTGCTAAGTATCTTCAGTATGAAGACATTTTGTGTGTCAGATATTGTAATGTTTACAAAATTAGGGAGGCACAAAATGCCATCTGATTCTGATTTCTGTTTTTTCCCCTAATTATAAATGAGACTGGACATCTTTTTATATATTTATTCTCATAAGTATTTACTCCTCTCTTGAAATGCCTGTGTATTTCTTTTGTTCTTCATGAAAGAGTTCTTCATAAATTCTAGATGACAATCTTTTAGTGGTTATTTATATTATAAAAATTTTCTCTCAGTTGGTGGTTCATGACCAGTTGCAGCCATTTCTGCCTTGCTGTTCTATCCCACTCATCTATTTACCTACCCATTCTTCTACTTCCACACTGTCATGGCTTATGCTCTCTATAGTGTCTTTTGATGAACAGAGGCACAAGTTTTAGTAGACTCAAATGTGTCCTCCCCCACCTTATGGTAACTTTATAGTTTACATAAAGGATTCTTCTTTTCCTCTAGATCACAGAGATATTCTATATTGTCTTCTAAAATTGTAGAATTGTTCTTGTTTTGCCTTTCACATTGAAGTCTTTACAATTTTCCATAGATAGTAATAATACACATTTATATTTGAGTTTCTATATGTGCATGGGTTTCTTTCCGGCCTCTAATCTGTTCCATTGTTCTTGACATCTGCAAGGCCAAGTGTCCCCATCTTATTCTTCTTTATCATTGCTTTGTCTCTTCTTATATAGAAAAGCTGTTCATTTTTCTGCATAAGTTTTAGAATCAAATTGTCAAGTTCCTCCCTTAAATTCTAGTGATTTTGATTAAAATTAAGGGACTGTTGAAATCTTACAGACTGCTAATTTGTTTCCACTAAATCTGTTCTTCCTACTCATAAGCTTATGTCTGCCATTTGAAGACTCTATTATCTTCCTTGGCAGCTAGTTTTGGCCATGTATGGCAGAGTACTTGCAAATTGGCTGCAGTTATTCCCTTTGATGTATCCATATTCTTTTGTAATGTGACTCTGCTGCTTCTCCTTTCAGTAGGTAGAGTGTATTTCCACACATTTTGAATATGAGCAGGCCCTATGACTTGCTTAGCCTAATAGAATGCAGTGGGTATGCTATTCTGTGTCAATTCAGAACGTAGGTCTCAATGGGCCCTTAGCACCATCACTTAAAATTTTGCTGCTGTCTGTGAACAAGCCTGGGCTGGCCTGCTGATGGCGAGAGACACATGGTTAGTCACCTCATCTCTTCATTAGCAGGCAGCCAATCCCCAATAGCAAAATCATTTAACTGACCTGCAACTGAGCAGAGATGCATGAGAAATTCCAACAGAGACCAGAAGAACTACTCAGTTGTCTAACCTAAATAGCCAACCTATGGAATGATGAGCTGGGTAAGATCATTGTTGCATCAAGCCTCTGAGTTTTGGTGGTGGATTGTTACTCAGAAGTAACTAACTAATACCAAGTGATCAAGTTCTCACCAGTATAATGTGAATAGAAGTGACACATACATGTTTTGCTTCAATAACTTTCCCCTTACAAAAAGCTGATATGGAGATCACCTAACCTGGACCATGTAGACGTGGACAGAGCTCCAGGGCAGCTGATCTCAAAGTATGATCTGCAGACTCCTGTAAATCTCCAAGACACTTGTGAGGGTCTGAGAGGTCAAACTATTTTCATAATAATATTAAGTTATTTGCAGTTTTCATTGTGCTGACTTTTGTTCTGATGGTGCAAAGTTAATAATGGGTAAAACTGCTGTCACTTTAGCATAGATTTAGGCAGTTCAGTATATTGGTCACTCAATCATCACCACACTCTAGTAGTAAAGTGCCAGTGTCACTTAAGACTGCACTTGATGAAGCAGTAAAAATTATTAATTTTATTAAATATTGACCCTTGGGTACACATCTTTTTGATAATCTCTGTGACAAAATAATGAGTACGCATAATGCCCTTCTGCTGAATACCTCAGTCTAATGGTCTCAAACCCCTGCGTGATTGTTTGAATGGCTGAACTTGCTTCTTTGTTTTTTGTTTTGTTTGTGAAACTCCATTTCTACTTGAATGAATAGACAGAAAATTGTAGTTATTTAGATTTGGAAATTTTGGCAGATATTTGTTTTGTATTAATTTATGAAATGGTCAGCCAGGTGTGGCCAAAGGGGGGACAGAAGGGAAGCACAAAAAAAAATCAAATTTGTTATACTCAGTGGTCCTAGTGACAAGGAGCTCACCATGCAGTACTACATGAGAAAGCCACCAGGGTGGTCAGGAGGCAGCAGGCAGGAGCCAGGGGCATGTCTTTAGGCCTTTATTTGGGTTTCCATGGGAAAGCCAAGGCAGGGCAGGGTAAATGGTTTAGGATTGGCTAGTTTGAATAATTTTGGAAGGTTTGGGGCTATAGGGGTGGTCTCTAGTTGCCTGGCACCTGGCCCTGAGATTTTTAAGGCAGAGGAATACTGCCTCTTGGGTGTTCAGGCCAAATAGAGGAGGTCTGGCTCTGAACTGGTTATTTTGCATATCAAAGGCATGCTCCTGGTTGAGCCCTTTGCTTGTCTTAAGTTTGGCTAGCCTCAGAAGGGGCAGTCTCTCCCCAGACTGAAAATTTTTTAACATGTCAAAACATCATAACATACAGAAAATTAAAAATATTTATAATGTGTAATCTTTTTGAAAATCAGCCAATGATAAAATTTGAGAGTTCAAGTAAAAATAAAAATTATGGGAAACCTGTATTCTACTATGGTGACCTTGGCAGTTTCCGAATACTTAAAGATTTTTTTTCTGATAAGATTGGCAGTGTATTAATCAATAATATATTTTTAATATATTGCATAATGAAAGCTGTCAATGCTTGGAAAATTTGCATTAACTCAGCGAGACAATATTTTCCAAATGACTAATACATGCTGTCACAAAATTATGCATAATCAAAAGACCCATTCACATTGCTAGATAGACCAAGAGATTTTAATGTAACAGAATATGTAAAGTTCATTAATATCAGAATTCAACTGAATGCAACTAATATATAGGAACTACCACTTGTCAAGTTTTGGTATAATAGCAAATAAAAATGGCCACTGATATCTGAAAAGGCTATTAAAATAACCCTCCCTTATCTAACTACTATCCTGTGTGAGACTGGATTGTATTCATCTTTTTCAATAAAAACAGAGTTCTATGAATTGAATGCAGAAGGAGATATGAGAATCCAGCTGCCTTCTATTAACCCAGATATATTAAAGAAATTTTCAAAAACAGAACAATTTCACTCTTCAGATTAAATTTTTGTCTTAGCAAATAGATTTATTTTTCCTAGAACTATATTATTTATGTTTATGTATAATGGATTGATTTTTATTTTTAAGTTAATAAATAAATATTATAAAAATTTTCATTTAAAATTTTATACAATCATTTTTGATAGGTATGCACATAAAATCAAAAAGTCTTTGGGAAACTCAAAATTTTTTTTGGCCTTGATTTTTAGAGAAGCTTAGGTTCATAGCAAAATTGAGTGGAAAGCACAGTGATTTCTCATATACCCCTTCCCCCCACCCATGCACAGCCTTACCACCATCAACATCTTGACCCAGAGTGGGACATTTGTTATAACTATGAATCTACTCTGATACATGATTATCACCCAGAGACCTTTTTTTTTTTTTTTTTTTACAGGGGTTTACTCTTGGTAGTGTACAATGGTTTTGATAAGTATAAAATGACACATATGCACCATTATTGTACCATGTAGAATAGCTTCACTACCTTAAAAATCCTCTGTGTTCTATCTATTTATTTCTTTCTCTCAGTCTCTGGAAACCACTGTCTCTATAGTTTATTCTTTTTCAGAATGTAATTTCAGTTGGAATCATAGAGCATGTAGCTTTTCCATATTGACTTCTTTCACTTAGTAAGGTACATTTGTTTTCTCCATGCCTTTTCGTGGCTTGATAGCTCATTCCTTTTTAGTGAAGAATAATATTTCATTGTCTGGATGTATCACAGTTTATTTATTCATTCACCTACCAAAGGACATCTTGGTTGCTTCTAGGTTTTGGCAATTATAAATAAAGCCTCTGTAAACATTTATGTGTGGGTTTTTTGTGTGGACATAAGTTTTCAGCTCATTTGGGTAAATAACAAGGAGACTAATTGATGGATCACATGGCAAGAACATGTTTAGTTTTGTAAGAAACTTCCAACTGTCTACCAAAATGTCTGTACCACTTTGCATTTCCACCAAGAATGAATGAGAGTTCTTGTTGCTCTACATCCTTGTCAGCATTTGGTGTTTTTAGTGTTTTGCATTTTTGTGGGTTCTCAATAATTTTTAAAAGTATAAAGGAGTTTGAAAAAAAAAAGTATGAAGAGATTCTGAGACCAGCAGTTTTGAGAACTACTGTCCTAGAGGATGGCTGAACACCAAGATGGAAAGAACTTAATTCTTTAAATTAATCAAGCAAAGCACCCCTTCCTGTCTAGAAAAATCAAGCCTTGGACAAAATCTACTGTATTTTAGGGCTCTTTGTTACAGAAACATAGCCTTCAGCTAATTATCACAGCTGTGCTAGAATGGGGCTCTTCATGCCTCAGTTCCAACTGCGGCACTACTATAATAGTTACTTATTGAAAAATGTGATGTGAGACAAATCTGTAAATAAAGACTTTAGTAAAGAAGATCTCTGAGAACCAGTTCCCTGACTTGGCAGATCAAGGATATAAAAAGTGTTGACAATACAGAAAGAGAATGAAAATTGACAAAGAAATTTATCTGGAGAGGGTTTTTTTTTCTTTCTTTTTTTTTTTTTTTTTTGTGGTCTGAAACTGCATCCTCTGCCTTTGGGGGAAGATGTCAGGGGATTATCCATTCTAACCCAAGTTTAGTGAAAGAAGTGGACTCTTGGGAGGCTTTGAAATGTATTCCTTTAAGTTGTGAGACTTAGAGGACTGATATCTAAGAAAGCTAAAGGGAATTGTCGTCTGGGGTCTGATTGATTCTTAGAAAGTCTTGAGAGAGAGACAAGAGATTGCTTTGGTGGTGGTGGCTGCTGATACTTTGGGATACACCTGCTTCTGAGACATTTTATGGGTAGGGGTACATGAGTGTTTCAAATGGACCTGATGTGGCATGCATGGGAGCAATCCAGTGTGAATCCTGCATCTGTCCAATAGGCTTTCTGGCTTGGGGAGGAGTTGTCAGTAGAAGGAGCTTGGAGCTGTACCTGAGAAAGAAGTTATAACTGACCACCTGGAAGAGACATGCATCCTTCTGGGTAAGGAGACTGCAGGAGGGAGAGGTACAGTGGTAAGCACTGAGAAATTCACTAAAGCCTCACCACCAGAGAAAGGAGCTACTTTAGTGCTCTTTTCACCTACTGGGACCATGTAGAATGAGGCCAGCTCATGGTGAGTTAGTCTTCTCACTGCCTTCCCTTTTCTCCTCTGAACCAGCCCAAGAGGGCCAAGGAGCCTGTTATCCATCTGGGAAAGCAATGCTAACAAATAGAGAAGAAGCCAATAACATGCACCTTTGTCATTTCAGGCTTCCAGCCTGGAGCTGGAGCTGTGGAAATAAACAGAAATTCAAGTCTGGAGTTTTAATTACTATATGAAACTTGACATTTAACGTTTGTATTGAGACTTTCATTGTGACTTAAATTTATTGTATGACTATAACTGAAGAGTGAATTAAAAAAAGCCTTGAACTTACTGTAGTTTTTATCTTGGTCCAGAAGATTGCCCAACTGAACGTATTTTAAAGATGTGTTGGAGAACCAAAGTAAAGTTGTATTTTAATTATCATGTGTGTGCTTTCAAATACCCAATATTAAAATAATCTGTTTTCTGTCTTTATATTGATTTTTTTTATGTTTTCTTAAAGGGGGAACGTTTCTAACAATCAATAGTGAAGAAAATAGCTCAAATGATTTGTGACTTTGTGGGGAAGGTAACAAGTTTAGTTTGAAAATGTCTGCTTTGAATTATTTGACCAAGGAACAGATGGATTGGATGATTTATATATAAAGTATTAGAAAAGTATTGAACCAGTAATAAGGATTATGTGTTAACTATTATAATAATTATTATTTTGGATTTAAATATTTGATGCAAACCTATTCACTTTCTCATCCTTAGATCGGATGTCATACTCAGTGATTTAAAGAGAAGCAAAGTATTTTCTGAATTTGACCTCAAAGGCAAGGGGAGTAAAAGCTAAAATAAATGGATGAGACTACATCAAACTAAAAAGCTTCTTCTCAGCAAAAAAAACTGTCAACAAGGTAAAGAGACAACCATCTGAATGGGAAAATATGTTTGCAAGCAACGTTGCTGATAAGGGCCTAATATCCAAAATATACAAAGAACTCATACGACTCAATAACAACAAAAAAACAAACAATCCAATCAAAAAATGGGCAGAGGACCTGAACAGACACTTCTCCCTTTTGGACATACAAATGGCCAACAAATATTTGAAAAGATGCTCAACATAGCTAGCTATTAGGGAAATGCAAATCAAAACCACACCTGTTAGAATGGCTATAATCAACAGTTCAAGTAATAACAAATGTTGGGGAAGATGCAGAGAAAAGAAACCCTCATACACTGCTGGTGGGACTGCAAATTGGTACAGATACTATGGAAAATAGTATGGAGGTTCCTCAAAAAACTAAGAATTGATCTACCATATTATCCAGCAATCCTTCTACTGGGTATTCACCCCAAAGCCTTGAAAACCCATATCCGTAAAGATATTTGCACACTGATGTTCATAGTAGCATTATTCACAGTAGCCAGGACATGGAAGCAATAGAAGTGTCCTATGATAGATGACTGGCTAAAGAAACTGTGGTACATATATACAATGAAATATTACTTGGCCATAAGAAGAGATGAAATACTACCATTTGTGACAACATGGATGGACCTCGAGATAATCATGCTAAGCAAAATAAGCCAGACAGAAAAAGTTAAAAATCACATGATATCACTTATATGTGGAATATAAACCTAAAAGCAATGAAGAAACAAAACAAACAGAGACTCATGGACATGGACTATAGACTAGTGGTTGCCAGAGGGTACAAGATGGGGAAGAGAGGAGGTAGACAGGATAAAGGGGGTCAAATATGTGGTGACAGAAAGAAATCTAACTATAAGAGGTGAATACATAATGTAAATATATATATATGCCTTACTGTTTAAGTGTACAGATGAAACTTATTGGATTTTGTTAACCAATGTCACCATAAAAATATAAATTAATTAATAAAAAATATAAAAAGAAATAAAAAGGAGCAAAGTAAGCAAACAAAAAACACCAGCTTCTCTACCTGTGATAGAGTGTATTTCCTAATTTCTTCCCTTCCTACCTGGATTTGAGGCATTAGATTATAGATCCTTCGAGACTGTAAATCCTGACTATATTTCTGAGTGCTACAGATGTCCATCACTGTTCAGACACTATTCTGGCAATTAGTAGAGCTTTCTTCCCGGTAAATTATCATCTAGTTTAGTTTATATTAAGTATTCTTTTGTGGCAGTGATATTATGTAAATATTAACTTTACTAATTTAATATATTTTGACTATGGTGGTACTGCAAATTAGAGACAATTTAAATGTTTTTTAAAACTTTATTATATTGTGCTTTGAGCACTAAACCATGCAAAATGCACTTGAAGCACATCACTGAATAAAAATGTAGTTATCTCTATTTCATTATGTTAATTGAGCTTTATATTCTGGAAAGTACTTTTATATTTTGATTGAATTCTTTAAAAACAAATTTGACAAAAATGAAAGGCAATTAATTCTGATAGAATATGATTTTTATTTGCAAATTTTATGAACAGTAATTTAAAGTGCTCAGTAATTCTTGAATAATATTCTATATAATAAAACAATCTGGAGAGTTGAAGTTTCAAATTTCGAGCAAATAGCATTTGCTTTTGGCTTGATTCATAGTATTTTATAATATCATCATATAATTTTCCAACATTAATCTTTCACTGTGAACTATCCATAGGAAAAAAGTATCTTTTTTTTTCTCTTTTGATAAGCAATAATTTGACTTAAGTTTCCAAAAATACAGTAGATTAGGTTAATTTCTTAAGTCATACATCTAATCAATAACTGCTTTTAAAGTAAGGATCAGGAGCTAGGTGCTTGTCAAGATACTGGGCTTATTAAAAACAACAACGACCACTTTCATGAACTTTATGGTCTTTCAGGGTAAACAGATAGAACAATGTAAGTGAACAAATCAATAGTATGATTTCTAGAGAGTGGTAGTGCTATGAAGAAAATAAAATATGGTAGTGGGACAGAGAGCAACTCTTCCACCATTAAAATGAATATTTTTCTTTCATTTTATTAAAAAAATTTTTATCTCATATTGTTATCACCTGTATTGATGTTCAATAATAATTTGCTAACATTTTTTGGGTGTACAATTTGTGCTAGGCACTCTTTTAAGATCATATGCATTATCACATTTAATCTCCAACACTTCCCAAACACTGGGTGTTATTAAAGTCTGCATTTTATACTGAAGCTTAGAAAGAATTATTATCTTTGCTCAGGGCACAAGGGTTGTAAAAGACACAACTGGAATTTAAATATCAGTAAACATGACTCCAGAGTTATGCTGTCCAATATGGTGGCCACTAGAACATATGGCTATTTAAATTTAAATTAATTAAAATCTAAAATTTAGTTTCTTAATCACACTAGCATCATTTCAAGTGCCCAATGTGTGGGTAGAGGCTACCATCTTGGACTGTACAGATATATAACATTACCCATAATCTTCCATAATTGCAGAAATTTCTATTGAATAACACTGCTCTAGAGTCTGGGTCTTAACCACTTGACAGTACTGCTTCCCTGTCACTATATGGAGAATTATTTAAGGGAAATTTCTAGGTTTTTAGGCTTTAACTTACAGAAGAATAGGAGAAGTATTTCTTTAGGATTTGGCATTGGTACTAAGCATTTACTGAATGCCTTATATGGCATTTTTATCCAAACTTTTCTTCTCAAGGGGTGGTGCTTTCCTTTCCTTTGGAGAAATTCAAAGTTTTGGTACTACTCTATTACTTATATGATGGCTTTAGAATGTTCCTCTAGCATTACAATTCTTGTGCTACCCAATTTTGTTCTGGCCACCCCTCAGTACTACTACCCAAGATGTAGCACCGGATAGCACCATTGATACCCCTTCTCCACGGGAGCTCAGGGGCAAGCTTTGTTTCCTCTCACTGCCCACTTCTATTAGCATTGATAAGGCACTGAGATGGGATTTTTTTCCTTTCTACTCTAACTTGGAGATTTGTTACTTTAAATTTAGGTATCAGAATGTTGAGGCTATGAACTCCCTTAAAAATCACCTCTCTCAATCTCTTGCTCTAAAATTTTTTTTGCCTATTTCATTTAAATTTTATTTATTTTTATTTCAACTTTATTGAAGTATAATTGACATATAAAATTGTAAGATATTTTAAGTGTACATGGGAGTGATTTGATATACATATGCATTGTGAAAAGATCCCCATCTAGTTAATTCACACGTCCATCACCTCACATTTTTATCTTATTTATTTATTTATTTATTATCTATTTTTTGCTGAGAACATTTAAGTTCTCTTTTAGCAAATTTTGATTATGGAGTGTGGACTTGTAAACTGTAATCACCATGTTTTACATTAGATCCTCAGACCTTATTCATCCTATAGCTGAGTTTATACCTTCTACTAACCTCCCCCTATTTCTCCCACCACTCAACCCCTGGCAAACATCATTCTACTCTCAGTTTCTGTGAGTTTGACTTTTATAGATTCCACATATAAATGATACCGTGCAGCATTTGTCCTTCTCTGTCTTGCTTATTTCACTTAGTATATATAATGCCCTCAAGGTACATCCTCACCCCTTGCCACAAATGGCAGGATTTCCTTCTTTCTCAAGACTGAAAGATGGAATAACATAGAACATTGTTTGTATTTACCACATCTCTTTTATTCATTCATCTGTCAATGGACACTTAAGTGGTTTCCATAACTTGGCTATTGCAAATAATGCTACAATTAACATGAGGCTGCAGTGAGATTAAGAATCTATATCAGAGAGTGAAGGAGAGGAAATTACAAAGTAGAAGAGACAGTTTAGCTCAGTTGTGCTTTGCCTAGAATCTCAGAATAAAGGCACCTAATTAGGCCAGCACTTCCTGAGCAACCCTTGCTGCCAGAGGATGACTCTCCTATCCTCAGGGTGCATTTTTTTTTTTTGTCGTTGTTCCACAAAAACTACCCTTTTTAAAGCAAGCTTCTCAGTCTAAAAAAAAAAAAATCTACTCCCCACCTCCACCCAAGTGTAAAACCTCGGAGAAAACCTTCCCTTTGGGGTACGCTGGGGGTGAAGGGAGAGGCCCATTAACATGAATTTCCTTCTTAACATTCCTACCAATGAAAGCTGCAGGCTTGCTGATTTCTTTACTGACCAACCTATAACATAAGCAATGCCTTCCAAGGACAAATATTAATTTTATTCTCAGAGACAGTAAAATCTAAACTGATATTAAGGGAAAAACATTTTGTCCATTAGTGAGGATTCTGCCCTGACCCATCCTAGGAGTTATTAACTGCTAGAGGAGTGCCGAAGTGCAGTTTTTGCTACTTCAGGATGAGCTCAGGCCTAGATTAAACTCTGCATTTAGCAGTGGGATTTCTTCCGGTTGGGGGCCAAGGGTGTGGGGAGAATGTGATTGACAATTCCTCCAGCAACATGAAGATAAAGGACATGTAGCTCTCTTCCAGCCTAATGAGAAGTCAAGCAAACATCATCCTACAATGAGATGAGCTCTGTAATAGTTAAGCAGAGGTGTCCTGGGGTTCAAAAGAGGAAGTTCCTAATCATCCCTGGGGTTGTGAGATAAGGAGCCTCAGAGAAAGCTTCACTAGGAAGTGACGGTGAAGCCAAGTCTTGAAGAATAAGTAGATATTAGCCAGAAAGACTGGGGGGTGGGGGTAGTGGGGGGGAGGGAGTGGGGAGGAAATGGCATTCAGGTGGAGAAGGAAACTCTTAGATAGTTTTCTCAATTTATTAGAATTTATTTTGCTTAGACACATGTGTTCACTGGCTTTGAATATGAAAATAAAAAAGGAAGAAATATAAAATATCACAGGATAGCCCATTTATTACCTTCTTTTTCTATTGTTGTCTTCTTTCTTCTCTCTCTCTCTAATTTCCAAAAAATTTAGCAAATACCTTCTATGAAGAAAACTACCAATTATGTGTATTGGGGTTAAGACATCACAGCCAAGCCTGTGTGGATCCCAAAAAAGAAGATACATACTAAGAAGGGCTCTTGGTGGCTAACTGAACTCTAATTTAAAAGCAGACCCTAGCAGCCATTTCTAAACAGAGGACTCTCATGCAAACAGCACTTCAGGAAGAAGCCTGCACTGAGCCTCCTGCACTGAACCACCTGCCTGTGCTGTGTTCCTATCATCTAAGCCAGCCCTTATAAAGGAGTTCCTGGATTAGTATTTCGATCAATAGAACTAAGTCCCCCTCCAATCGGAGCTGTGCAGCTATATTCCCATCAGCATCTTCATCGACCAGTCAAAGCGGGTTCATTCTGACCTATCAGGACAGTGCTGTTTGGACCAATCAAACTGAGGTTTCAGAGTCCTCATTTACATGAGGACAGACTGATCAGGGACCAGGGGCAGTGACTTCTATATACATAAGTCAGCTTCCCTCTGGCTTGGAGAGTGCACTTCCCATTTCTGTGGAAGAGTAAAGATTGCCTTTCCCTGGCTAATTGGAGCTGAGACTCCTAAGACATTGAAGGATAGAACATCAAAGACGTCTTGCCAGGAGAAGAGCAGGCAGAGCAGGCCACCTGGGCCCAGTGCTGCCTTGCAGCCATGTTGCTTTATAATTGAGCCATAACACTACTGAGCTGTTCCACAGCTGTACTGTTCTCACAGCTGTGCTGTATCACAATTGAGCTGTTTGCACTGAGTAAAGTTTCCTATTTCACTGCACCCCAAATTGAGGATTCCCGTTGGTGTCTAATTGACACCAATGACCATCAGCTGACACTTGCAGTGTACTAATTGACCTTAAGCAGAATGCCTCAGTTCCTCATCTCTAGAGTGGAATCATAATATGTACCTATTAGTGTTGTTGTAGGGATTAAATGATGTTAACATAAGTAAAACATTTATAAGAGAGCCTTACAATACTCTCTGAAGGTTAGTTACCATCCTTATGACCCCCAATATTGCACATATTGGGCTAACACAAAGACTAAAAAATTGATTTGCCTACAGTATAGAATGTGTGATGAGTTGGGAAAAAAGAGCTGGGAGGGTAGGAAGGAGCACAATTGTGAGTAGCCTTGAATGCTGGCCTCTGATATATGGATTTTTATCCTACGGATATTAGAGAACCATTGAGAGATTTGAGTAGTTAAGAAACATGATCAATCTATTTCTATATTTAGATAAATTCTCACATTAAGTAGTCTACCCTAATCTTGCCAGTCTCTCCAACAAGCTACTTATTAAAGATATATTTTATGGCAAAAAATCCTGAAGTGTGAGTTCATTTTGGGATTGGGGTAGGTGGATGGATGTGTTCATATTCACATGGTTGGGTAGCTTCTGCAACAAAAGCAGAGGACTCTGTGGTGCAGTTTATGTTTGAGAACTGGGCAACTTATAACTGGCCATTAAGCAGTGTTGAAGATATACCTCCTTGATCATCCTTGGGGCTGTGATAAATAGTCAAAGTTTATTTTTAAAAAGTATATTTATTCAACAGATATTTATTTTACCTGCATTTATGCAAAAAATAGAACAAATAAAAGACATGATCTGTATTGTTTTAAAGCTTATAGTCCATTGGGCATTACAGACAAGTAAATAACACTTAATAATATAGCATGATAAATGCTGTACAATAGGAGCATCTATTTAGATTTAGAGAGATGAGAGCTGAGATCTGATGGATGAGTCAGAATTTGCTAGGTTGAAGGAAGTTGTGGGTTTCAGACAGAGGAAACAGAATGTGGAGAGGCTTGGAGGCAAAAGAAAACATGGGGAGAGTTTTATAAATATATATACTATTATCATTTCATCATTATGAAGAATGATGCATGATTCAAGGTAATGTGACAATGGAATCATGTAGAAGGCTACAATTAAAAAACACTGCAAATATAGTCAGCTTTTATTTCTCTTTTCTCTCTCTCATAGCCATTATATTATTCATGGCTATTTCTATACAAAGGGAACACAAAAAGTTATGACTCAATTCCAGTGAAAACTTCGCTTTGGCAATTGTGCAATTTTGATTTCCTGAACAAGCCCCAATTCCATCTCAGCCCCTAAACAGTGAGTGCTGGTGTATTGCACACCAGAGGATTTTTCAGTAAAGCTGCTGATAGGGGGTTATTCAAGTTAGAGGATTAAAACTCTTGTCTATAGTGTGAGAATTAGATTGGATTGGCTCACATATTAAAGCAAGGCTGCTACTCTGATTAGACTATATTTAATAAATATAATCAAGGATGAATCCATGCAAAAATGTAAATCTAGCTACAAGTGAACTTGGTAGGGGATGAGGAAACAACTGGGGTCTGGAGCTACTGGAAAGACTAAAAAATAGAAACAAAACAACCCTCCTCCCCCACTTACCTGCCCCTAAGCTCACCAATATAAGCAACCCACCCTCCCCCTCAAAAACCTTCAGATTCTCCAGATTATGGAGAAATAAAAATTTGTATTTCATTTTTATTCTGTATAAAATCATAATTTAGACAGATACAACAGAAGAATAAGTTTATAATTAGTTAGAAATGTTGTATTTATCATAAATAGATTTTTTCCCCAGGAAAACTTGCATCATGTTTGTGAAGTAGCAAATTTAAATGGTATTAACTCATATTTAATGGGCATCTTCTAACTACCAGATGTTAAGCCAGGGAGACGGGAGACTGAGGATACAGGTATGAACAACAGACAAGCTGACTTACTGTCTAAAGGAAGAGATGATCATGAATCAAATACCCCTACAAGTAAGTGTCAAAATATAACTGTGATATAAATGCTACAAAAAAGAAGCACATGCCCTTCTGAGATCATGTAGTGGGACATTTGACCTTGTTTAGATTTGGGAGTGTTGATTAGATTCCGATCCGATGGATAAGTCAGGATTGAATACATAAGTAAGGTGGCTGTGGATGTGGAGAAGAGTGACCAGAGGAGGAGAAGAGCATGTGCAAAAGGCTTCTGTTGAAGGGAGTTGGACCCGTTCTCGCAGGCTGAGCTCAGAGTGTGGGTGAGCACAGAGGTATGCAGAGGACAGAATAAACCCTCAAATAGCAAGCTGGCACCTGGATACTTGAGAAAAAGACTATATTTCTCAGCTGCCACATGGCTAAGTTTGGTCATGTGGCTAAGTTTTGGCGAACGGGATGCTAGTAGAAGTACTGATTACAACTTCCTGGAAGTGTCTTTAAAATGAGGAGACATGTCCTTTTCCTCCACTTCCTCCTTCCTGTTGGTAGAAACTCGGATAAATCAGCACTTTTGAAACATAAAATGACCTTAAGATTGCAGTTCTGTGTGTAGCAGAGCAACAAGATGGAAGGAATCTGGGTTCCTAACACTGTCTACTAACATACTGAACTTGGCTTGACTACCTAGACTTCTTGGAGAGAGAAATAGAAAAACCTACCTCTCTTGTTTAAGCCACTGTTAGTTTTTCTGTTATTCATAGATAATCTAATCTTAACTGGTAACCTTGGGGTCTTGGAGACCTAAATGTGACCTAGCTAAATCCATAAAGTTCTTTAATTTTAGTGTACCCTACCACCAGTTATTTCTTCGTGAGTGGTTAGAGAGGGGAGGTAATTCCTATCCAACAGGGAATTATATTGATTGCCTTTGGCTTCAATTTAGCACTGCTGTGAAGCAACTGACACATCTCACCAGGGTAGGAGCTGTAGAAAAAATTCGGCAAAATATGAAAACTAAACTATTGTGCAATAAATTAAGAAATATTCCACATAATCGAAGTACGTCTTTCAGTTAAGTAAAGCTTCCTTTCCTGAGGGAAAAAACCTTCCTTTCCTGATGATATTTTGGAGGAGTGGATGTCATTCAAAGAGAAGACAGAATCTGGAAGTTTCATGCCCCTCACTTAGTCTATGGAGATCCTGGTGAAGTATTATTAGCCCTATTTTGAAAGATAGGAAGCCCTGGATAAAATGTATGCTATTATACAATAATTTCATGTTTAGGTTATAGCAATTTGAGGCAGTGATTTTCAAATTTTCTCTGAGCCACGGAACACTTTCTTAAGTAAAAACTTACTTGGGAGCCACATGCATATAAAGTTCGTAGGTGAGCAGAGATGAGAGAGAGAGAGAGAGAGAGGGTGCGCGCACTGCCTGAATCCCTCTGAATCTCCCTCCAATTGTGCCTCCATAAGGGATTTTAGCAAGACTACCTAGGGCTCCAAGGAACACAGTTTGAAAAACAATTTTGGGGACCTTAAAGGGGGCACAGTCACAGTTACAAAATAGTATTTTCCTGGCTCTATTCTGACCTCTGAAAAAAGTCTAGCCTTATTCTGATTCTTCCCACATTTTCTGGGCATTTCTGAATGGTATCAGCTAAAATGTCACCTCCCCAAAGAGGCCTTCCCTGATTACTCTCTTTGGAGTAGCACTCCTTAATTACTGTTTACCATATCACCATGTTTGACATATTTACATGTAGAACTTTTCACTCTCAGAAATGTTTGTTTATTTACCAGTGTATTAATTCTTTCTTCCTTGTAAGATAAGCTTTATAAGAGTAGTGTCTTTGTTTTGTTTGCTTCTGTATCCTTAGTACCTGGCCTGGTGGTTAGCATAGCAAAAGTGCTCAGTAAATAACTTTTTTGCAAATGTATTAGTTTCTTGGGATTGCCTTTAAAAACCAGCATGAACTGGGAGACTTTAAATAACAGAAATCTATTCTTTCACAGTTCTGGAGGCCAGAAGTCTGAAATCGAGGTGTTGGCAGGGTTGCACTCCCTCTAAAAGGCCTGCAGGCACAGAGCATGGGGAAACAGGTGCCCTTCCTTTCCTCTTCTGGTGGTCTTAGGCACTCCTTGGCTTGTTGTGTAACTCCAATCTCTGCCTCAGTCTTCACATGGCCTTTTCCTCTATCTCTTTGCATCTTTCCTCTATGTCTCTTATAAGGTCACTTACCATTGAATTTAGGGCCCACACAGATAATACCAGATGATCTCATCTCAAGACCCTTAATTTAATTACATCTGCAAAGATCTTTTTTCAAATAAGTTCATGTTCACATGGGTAATGGGGCCTTAGACATGGGCATATATTTTGGAGACTTACCATTTAACTTGCCACAGCAAGCTCACTTGAAGAACTTATGAGAGAACAAATTAACTAGCCCTTTGGCTACTTGTATTGTCTGCCATCTTCCTCTTCTGCTCTGACTGTGTGGGGTGATGTTTCCTGTCACTGCTGCTGTCAAAAGTGATAGCTCTAACTCCACTAATCACTGGGGCAGAGACAGCAAGAGACACTAGGGCTACAAGTTCCTGAAGGGGGTGGTCTTTAAGGGCTCCACCCAGGCTAATGTTTCTGAGCACTCCTAAAGCTGCAGCCTCATCTCTTAGCAGATGTCACTCACACCTAGTGACTTGTGAAGCAGGAGTCAGCTTCAGGCTTCATCAATGCATGGAAAGAGTTGAGGCCTGAAGGGATAAGTTGGAGATTAATCTGAGTGACAAAAACTATGTTGTGTTTAAAATCACCTCCACCATCTCTCTTTGAAACAAACTTGTATTCCCCCAGTCTTTCTCCAAAAGGAAAAGTTCCTATTCAGGAATGTTTTGGTACTTTGTGTAAATAAATCTTTGTTGGGTCTGTCTCTATTCTCCAGATGGTCCTGGAGTATAAGCTAAATCATTTATTACTTATTTCCCAGCATTATATAACTTTATTGCTTATTTCCCTAGGGTTAGAAGAATAAAGACTTAGGAAGTAGAAATGCACGAGCTACAGTATTTTGTTTATGAGGAGAACACCCTTGACTTATTGCTTTCTTTTCCTGTGTCTGTGGGAATAAATCTAAGGAGTGGTCCCTTGCATGCAGGCACAGGGACACTGTCTTCATGATAAGCAAGACTCATTGAGGACACATAAATGCTTATTTCAGTCCTCAACCTGTTTGCTCTGCCTCCTGCTTTTCTGCTGATGATTACAAAGAATATTTCAGATCCCTCCCCTGATCCAAAGCCATCTTTTTGATGTCCATGCCACATATAACTCTAACTTCTACACTCGAGGCCTATTTAGGAGGTTACAAAGTGGTTGTTTTCTCACCACTAACTTCTGAGAGAAAACCCTGATCGCTGGGAAGAGAAGAAAGACAAATAAAATCAAAGGTCAGGTATTTTTCCTCAAGGCCACAAGCTTTCTTTTTTCAGAGAAACCTATGACTCCTGATGACCACTGGGGGTCCCCAGCAGGCTTTTTTTAAATGCATTGGAGATGCCACACTCCTCCTCCTCCTATTCCACAGTAGCCAGGGGCAGAAACACATTAAGCCCATGACATCACCCAGCTGGGGAGCCACACTGTTGTCCTACCCTTAGTTGTAGCTACACCTCTGAGGAGTGGGGCCTTGTGCTTTCCCTGCCAGCCCAATTTGCAGTTTAAATCATTGCCCTAATGAGCTTTGGGCAGAGGGGGTGGCAGGGATTTGAAGAGCATTTACTTTCTTTTGGAGTTTGGAATGTGCTTGCCACTTCTCAAGTACTTGAGTGAATAAGAGAAAGTCTATAATCCTTGCAGCACCAACCAATATTGGGGGCCTTTTCCTTATTTGTCAAAATTTCATGGCAAAGCTGATTTTTTCCTAGGGGAAAAGAAAAAGGAAATAAACGTTTATCAAATGTCTAATATGTACAGAAGTGGTTCAGAACAGGTCTCCTCAAGATGTACCACTTTGGCATGTGAATTATTTTTAGCCGAAGGCAATTGAGATCCTGCAGGCTCATGAGAAATTTCTACCTTTCCCTTAAAGTATCTAAATTAGGGGCCTTGACCATAATAAAAATTATTACCAGAAAAAACTTTTTATGATGTATCTTTAGGGCAGGGAGAAGTTCTAGCTACTGAACATCTGCTCTTCTTATCGTCCTGTAGTGACTGACCTTCCTCACTTCTGAAACCCAAAGGCACCTGACCTCATCCTTACCTCGGAATGCCATATATATCTCATTTAACTTTCTGTCTCTGAACTTCTCATGTATTTAGAGTCTCTGGCACTCATATATGTGGGGTTCCCATATATATGTATGCAATTAAATTTGGTTATTTTCTCTTGTTAATCTGTCTCAGATCAATTTGATTATTAGACCAGCTGAGAGAAACTAGACAGGTAGAGGAAGTTTTCTTTCTCCCCCACTGTACCGTGCACTTTTTACTCATTATATTAGCTCATCTTTAAAATCACCTCATGAGGTTGGGGTTATTGTTTCAGATATGCAGATTAGGAAGAAGATATTCAGAGAGATTAAGCTGGTGTCATCTTGCTAATCAACAGCCTGGTTGGGCCACAGTCCTGGCTGGTCTGGACAGTGTGTGCTATCCCTCAGCCTTCTGGTTTTACTATGAAGGCTCTTGTAAAGGAGCCTGTTTATAGCTTTACCTGAGGCATTCAAAGTATATAACCAAATCCATATCCATAAAGGTGAAGTAGCACTTTCCTGGATAATAAAATTAAAGTCTAAATTTACTCAAACAAATGCTTATTAATCACCTTTGATCCACTATATCTGCTGGAGATTCAGCTGAGGGTCTCATCTGCTTCATTTGGGAAAAGGAAAAAAACACCACTCTTGGGAGAATTGTGTTTTTTGTCTGGATGATCTAGATTGGCTGTGTCTACAGTGAGCCAATAAAGAGAACAGAATAATTATCTGATGAATTGCTGCAGAAGAGAAACTCATGATTTTTTACTACATCATCAAATGATGGGTAGCTTAACAAAGAAGAATGTACCAGGCTTAAAGTATGGCAAAAAGTGCCAAGCAATACTCAGGAAATTCAGTAACAGAGGAAGATATGAGTCTACTTTAATCAACGTTGTTATAGGGTATAGCTCAGTGGCTGGTGCAGAGTAGGCTCTTTATAAATGCTGACCCAGAGATAAATGATGTTTTTAAAAATTTGGCTGGGCCAGCAGTATGTGTCCCACACTCCTTTTGGCTTGAAGTCACATTGGTGTGGACTCAATTCATTCTGCTCTTCAAATGAAAGCTTAAGAAACCAAACCTAAATACCTCAAACACCATGGTACCCTCTGTTTATATTCCTCCCATGTTATTAACAGAGTAAGGCATTTGCTACTAATACATGCCTGGTGCTCACATATTGGCAGGAAATCTGCCTCATTGCCAAATATTACACCTGTCACACAATCTAGTTTTATCATATACGGATCCCAAAGATCTGTGAAGGTCAAATGACTCTGAAATATCGTAGAAGAGGCATCTTAAATGGCCTATCTGTTCTGGAATTCAAGAGAACTGAACTAGAGTAAGGCAGATGGCCAAAATATATACTGTATAATTTTTGGTCACTTGTACATAATTGAAAGCTTAATCATGGTCATCTTTGGAGAAAATGATAATGATGAAACTTATTCATGTTTATGTTACCATTTCTCCACCAAAAAGACTTTTAAAATTAACTCTCAATAGCTTCTTATAAAATGGTTAAGCCAGTAAGACTCTTTGAAAAACCTTAATGCCTCTTATGCAAAGGAAATCAAAGTCTGGAAAGGAAAAAAGATCTGAAAAGGAACAAAAGCAGGGTCTTAATTTCATCTGTGCTCATGGGCAATAGAAGGTGATACATTCAGTAAGATGCTCAGAAATTCAGAATTATGGAAATAATAATGTAAATCTTTTCTCCTCACTTTCTAATTTGTAAAAAAAAGTAAATAGTAATAACATTTATCATTTATTGGTGCTTACTGTGAGCCAGGCACTAACCTGCTTAAACTCTAAAATAGCAATTTCTCTTAATTCCTAGAAGTTAGATGTTATTATTCTCAGGTGTATGAAGAACAAATTCAGAGAAGTTAAATACCTTTCCCAGCTTTCCTACAGCTGGTGAGTTGTGATGGTTCCTTAAGCTGTTGGGATTTGCTAACACAGGTAGTCTCACTGTGCTTTTTCATCGGGATATGAGGTTACGTGTTAAGTAGTGGTGACCTAGGCCTAGACCTTGACAAAAATAATAGCTACAATTATTGAAAGTCGACTGTGAACAGATTTCTTCACACTTATCATCTCTTAATTTTCACCAAAATATTTACAAGAAAGATTTCATCTTTTCCTTTTCACAGAGGAAGGAATTGAGGCTTATATTGCTAGAGAGTATATAGGGTTAAATCTAGATTTGTCTGGTTTTAAAGCCTACGTTTTTCCCCTCTCCCAGGCCCAGATTCCTCATGAGGATAATCCCAAATGCCTGATCTGCTTGCATAGGACAAACTCTCCCTATTGGAAATGAGAAGGTACACAATAATGTTCTTGTGTGAGAGTCAATCCTTTCCACTTTTAAGGGAGCTCTCAGTCCTTGCTCCTGACTTTCTTTGTCATCTCCTGATCCTTAGCCAGAGACCCTAAATATGCATATTCTATTTGTGACTCATTCTGTTTTTCTGTTTTTCTCATTATTAATATAAATAGCTGACAAAACAAACAGTAGGATAACCCACAAAATATGAATGAATAACACATACCCACAGTCTCTCCTTTTTGTTTTGTTTTGTTTTGTTTTGTTTTGTTTTGTTTTGTTTTGTTTCCTGTTTTAGATGCTCTGGGTGGTTAGAAAAATTTACCAGAATATATCTTACTTGTTTTTAGGATCTGTCAGAAAATTGTTATGTTGTCTTGGATCTTGAGCCTGCTTTTAAGCCCACACCCTTGTTTGGCATAAGGCAAGCCCAGGAATAAGAGAATAAACAGTTGCTTGTATAATGTTTCCATAGAAAGGAAACATTTTATGACACTCAAATGGAGAAACTTTGCTTCTTAATCCAGGATGATTGAAATGCCGAACTTTCCTGACTCTGGAGCCATGAGTCTGCATCCTCACTGCCTTTAGTGCCCTGGTTTTTCCTTTAATGTTATGAGTTTATTCGTTTAGTGTTTTTCTCTCCCATTATGTGGTAAGCTTTGTGATAGTGGTGATCAAGTTTCCTAATGGTTTAATCCTATTTCTATCAGTAATTGGTTTTTGGTCAAGAGTAGTGGGAAAAATATTAAGAAGATACATAGATTGGATACAGGATCTAATACTTGACAAGGACTTTGGACTTTATTTTATAATAAGTCCAGCCGTTCTCCACTTTATTTTTTTCTTAAACCAGCACCTGAAGGATGTGACATAATCCTACCAGTAATTATTATTCTCTTCTTGAGTGCATGCGGGGAGGAGGCAGTTAGAAAGAATGGCAGGCAGAGAGAGCAGCCATGCAGTTAGAATCTCCAAGAGGAGGCAGCTTTTTGGAAAAACCCCTTAGATGATTGTGAAAACCACCCTCTCAACCTCACTAGGAGCAGTAAAAAGAGTGAAGAGTCAATGGAGTTTTTGAACTACAGCATGGAAAGACTAAGAAGTATTTCATAATGACATTGTTTAAGTGTACTGGGTTTAGGGATGGACATGAAATCAGAGATGGGGAAATTACAGCCAATTAGTTTTATTGCTACAAAAATCTAGGCTATATTGTGGATTCAGGGTTGAAGAGGAAGGTGAACATAAGAAATACATTGAAGGAAAAATTGATAGGAGAAAGAAAGGAAGAGTTACCACCCCATTTAGAGAACTTAAGCTTCACTGGCTGGGGGGAGAGAAAGAGTCTACTAACAGAAATAGGGTAGTAAAATAAAGAAGTTCTTTTAGGGAAGGAGAATGATGAGTTTTCACTTACTTTCCTAAGTAGGCATCAGTTAGAATTAACTATTGTTTAACTTTCGTTTTTTTCAAATAGTTTTGAAGTCAAGCATTTCTCCTTAACAAATATTTAGTTTTGTTTGGGTGGGGGGCAGGGGGGATGTTTCATTTGCTAAGTACAAACAATTTGATGGCGCCAAAACCTATTTTTACACATCTTCTTTTCTCTCTGAACTAAGATCCTTTAAAAAATTTTCATATAATCTTTCTTTGTTGATGTTAACATGTGAGAATGTATACCTTTAGGAATATCTGTGAGTGATAGCAGTTGGAACAGGTGGAATTATTCAAATTTTCTTAGGTTCAGATTCATGCCTGTGAATCATTTTCTTTAACCCAGATAACAGTCTTTCTTTCATGGGAAAAAAATATTCCATGGCTTAATGTGGTTAATAGTCTTCAAAGATAGTTGCCAACAAATCCTTTCCTTTATCTATGCATATATCACTTTTTCTGTCAAGAGGCAGATTTTATGTCTCTTTTTCTGAATCTTGACTGGCTTTGTGACAAACTTTAACCAAAAGCATGTGGCAGAAGTGATGCTCTGTGCTCTGCCAGTTTGGGTCTCGTCCTTGACAGCCAGGCAGCTCTGCTTTTGCTGCCTTGGAACTCAGCTGCTATGCTGTAAGGAACTCTAGGCTATTCTGCTGAAGAGGAAGGTCAGGAGGGAAGGCTGTGGATGATTAGAAACCATGCAGAAAAAAAAAATATGAAGAAGAACCAAAATGCCCTATTTGAGAGCCAGCATCACAACTCCTAGGTACAAGAGTGAGGCCGTCTTGTACCTTCTGGCCCAGCCCCTCCACCTACTGCATGCAGCCTCATGAGTGACTCCAGCCAACACCACATGGAGCAGAGGAATTTCCAAGTAAACTGAGAAAATTGGGAGCAAGAAGACTTCACTGTTTAAGCTACTAAGTGTTAGGATGTTTGTTACACAGCAGTTAATATATACTTACATACTTAAAATTCCTTTTTATCGTGTAGTAATTAATAGATTACAATAAATGTTGGCTATTATATGTAGCGAGGTAAAATTTTTCCTCTACGCTCTTAGGGTTTCTGGCTGGGACTGATAGAAAACAGATTAACAGGAGATAAGCATACAAATTTTATTTAATAAAATTTAAATGTATGTGGGAATCTCCACAGGAAAACAAAGATCCAAAGAAGTGGCTAGGCCTAAGCTTATATACTGGGTTGAACGAAAAGTGACAACTGTGGAAAAGTCTCCCCACTAAATACGTGGGGAGGTAAAAGGAAGATAAGAGTTATTTTAACAAAGTCTGTTTGTACCAATTTCTCTTGGCCTTGACTCCTCGTTTCAGGTGAGAAGAATGTTTCTTTCCTCCTGGTATAGGGAGGGCATTTTTCAGATGGGAGCTTTATCTCCAACTTTCATGAAGAAAAAGGAAGGTTAGCATGTTCTTCTTACATCTGTTACTTTTCAAGTGCCTTCAACTCAAAATAATCAATATGCCAAAACAGCCTATTTTGGGATTGTGTGTTCTGAATCCCTTCAAATGCATGATAATAAAACAAGTACTTATGTGAATCCCCCACTTTAGAATTAGAACATTTCAAAGCTATCGAAGCTAAATCTGTGACCCAGTTGAGATAATCATTATCCTCATTGATTATTTATTTTCTTTAAAAAAATAGCATTATCATTTGTCTGTTATCAAATAACATAATTTAATGAGACAGGTATCTTTGAAGGAAGCTGTATTTTGAGCCCTATATCTTTCTGTCAGCCTCCTAAATGGAGGGGTATATGGGGATTGTAGCTCCTTTAAAGGCTCAAGAGAGAGACTTTAAGTAGAAGACTCAGAAAGCTGAGTGTGTGACCCCTGCAGCTGGGGGTCATGAACAGAAGTCTGTCTCTCACCAGGGAAACCTAGAGGATGAGAAAAGAAGTAAATAACTGCTTTCAGGTGGAGATGTGGTTTCAAGCCCAGGTTGAGAGAGACATGATTTTGTTATAGAACTGAATTTTCTGTTTTTACTTATGTAACAGAGTGAAACAATCGGGCGCTTTGACTCTATCTTAATTCTAGATTGCATTTTTCCCATTGCCCTCAGGGCTTTGGGAAAAGCCCTGTTCCTGCTGGAGATGTGCTAATTATTATAGGAATTCTGCTTGAGGCTTGAGGTTTTGGAAGGACAGCGCCTCCTCAGAAGATACCTCTCCTGAAGAGATGCGGGAAATATGTACAAAAATGATTGTTTATCAAATATTTGCAGGAGCCTCAAGACCAGACTCAGATCAGCAGGGGTCCATGGACTGGGGACATTTTTACTCCAAACTCTGACATTTTGAATATTGGCGTTTTTAAGCACTGGGCCTTTTGTACCAGTACACTGATACTTCACATCAAGTCTGTGGGCCGATCTAAGAAAAACACCAACATCGATAATGGTTTTTAGTGGAAAATCCATCAGAGTTTGACTTATTAATTTGGAGTCCAATTAGTTTGTAAACTGGGGTCTGTTCATGTCACTGCGTTAAAACTTGCAGACAGTAAGGTGAATTCCTTCACTCACAGGCTCCTTGGGATGTGATAACTGTCTTTCTAAACAAAAAAAGCTTACAGACATCTCAGTAACACTTGATATACCGTAGTTACTGGCCTATGGCTACCCAAATATTATACAGCATTAAGTTCACTAGAAAGACCAACTGGTTATAATAAGTATGTTTTAGGTTCCAAAAGCAATTCTAATTTTTAAATAGGATTCCAAAATCACGTGTCTTTTTAATAATTTGTTTTTATTTAAGATGGCTGTCGTAATATTTCTTAGACTTGGAGGAGCTAGTAGGTGGAAGGCTAGGAAGATACTGTACATATGGAGAGCCCTGTTGGGAAGTGCCTGAGCTCCTCCTGGGAACAGTTTAACTGGAGAATAAGACTCCACAGGCTGTGTGTTGCTGAGGGATTACTGCAAACCTGGTTGCTGGCAAGGACAAAGCAAAAGGCGGAGTAATATCAAAGCCGCGCTGCCCAGAATGTCTTGTTGCAGACATGAAATAGAAATTACAAAGGAGGAAAATGTCATCTTCACAGACTTAGACAACAGGTCTTGAGAGGGCTCCTCAGTGTCTTTTTCTTTATTTTTTCTAAAATCAGCTCACAGCTCACATGCACAGTGACAGAGGTCTATTTTCTCTAAGGACATTAGAAAAATAATGTTTACCAGTGAAGGTTTATTCACATATCCTACATACATACCTTATGTGGAATTTGGGAAGAAGAAATTTAGAAGTCTTAGTTTTGGAAACTATAACGGTTTTCACATAGAATAGAATCAAGGGTACTGAATCTTAATGAAACAGTGTATTATGTAGATAATTGTAACATAATATGCTTGAATGTTTATAAAATATCTTTTCACTAAAGCAATATGGTCTAATGGAAGAAATATGCATTTTAGAATCAGACAGGTATAAATTCTGATTTGCCCACTTGTTAAGTGCTCTTGAGAATATCATCTGCAGTCTTTCAGGTTTTCTAACCTAAAAATGGAAATAGAAATAGCTACTTCATAGGGATATTGTGAGGATGAAATGATGTGACAACATCTAGCACATGCCTGCACATATTGGGAGCTAAATGTTTGTTTAACATATGGGATATTTAGCTTTCTAGTCTGATGTCATTTTTAGATATATAGTAAGCTAAAAGAATATTATCTTTTTAATCAAAATCAATTAATTGTGTTCAATATATTATATATGTTTAGAGTAAGTACAGAATTTTATTTATGATAGTGATCTACTTCGATGGGCTAAGGCAATATATTTCCGACTAACTGCATTTCTTGGTTGACTACCATCATGGAATGAAAAGTCATGCTAAGACATAAAGGAATAAGGAAATTTCCACAAATTGTATGTAAATCTAAAAATAAACACATGATGATAACTACTAACAAGAAATACTAGATTGAATGAAAGGTTGATTAATTGATTGCTCCCAACCCTTTTCCCCTTTTGCACCTCAAATAAACCCAATTCCATTGCTTTTCATTTTGAGGAATCTAGTGCTACTTACTACAGAAAAATGGGAAGGAACAAAAAACAACAACTTGAGGGAGGTTATAAGGCGTGGGATGCTATAGAGTTCTTATACCAGGGTCTTTACACCCAGCCTGACTCCCCTGCTAAAATGTTATGAAGGAAATCCCTTTGGTTCTTTGACCTCCACTTCTAGTTTTGAGGATATTTTGAAACTTACCAAATCTTCCAAAGTCTCCATTCTGTTATCTGACCACCTTTGCTAAAGGCCATACACACCGATCCTTCCTCAATGTCTCTTTCCTCTAGTTCAGAAGATGCCAACAAGGCAGAACAAAAGGAGACAGACTCCTGGTCTCAGTTAAGTTTCTGCCTCAAATATCCATATGAATCTCATACATATTCATTTTTACTTTATAATATCTGTGTCTGTATGTTGAAATATAGTCATTTATTTAAGAATTCATAAGTCCTATACAGTGTCTTTGTGCTATGTCAGCTTCACTAAAGCGGAACTATATTTTCCAGAATTCATGTGCATGTATGTTTCAGGGTTAGGGTTGTTGTGCACGAGACAAATTTGCATGAGATTTGGAAGATGGAGAAGATGCACAGCCATTTATTTTATGCTTTGAAATTTGGTGCAGGATGCCAGTCACTTTCAACCCCTGAATGTTGTCAGCAGTCTGCTGGTTTACCTTGGTGGTCAGGTCAGCAGCATCTGGGCCTGCAGCTTCTCCAGTTTGCTGGATTGTTTACTTTAGCTTCTCTGATCCCTGGGTGGGCACATGCATTGTTCTACGTCAATGGCATCAGCTTCTACTGCAGGTCACTGTGTCACTGAGGTGGTGAGATAGAGATGCAGGCTCTAGTTTATCCTTGCTCGTCCCTACTTTACACCCAGCTGTTTCAGCTTACATATCACAACTTCAGGCCCCATATCAGATGCAGACAAGGAAGTCCTTTATTTTACATCACTCACAGTGGTTCTGCTTCTCTGGTTGCCCTGTGACCCTTATGGCCTGCCTTTGCCAGACACCGTGCTGGGTGTGGGGATAAAAATGGTGAACCCAGTAAGTACTGACCTTCTTCTTTACAGAGCTTAAAATCTAGTTTAGGATAGATATTATTATTAAAATACAAAAGGAGTAACACATGGTGTTTAAAATTTTTAATCAAGCTGAGGATTCTTAATATATTTCTATAGCTTTTTTTTAATTTTCAAAGATTTTCTTATTACTTAATCACTATCACACTATCACATGTCTTTACAGATGCAAAGAAGACTAAGTAAGGATTTAAGACATCCCTTAAGGCTAAGCAGGGATTAAGATGTCTCCTATCTAAAGGTCATACAGTTTGCAAGAAGCAGAAATTTGATCTTCCGGTTTATAGTCCAGCACTTGTTTAAATGCAAAAGTTACGAAAATAAATCAAATTTCTTAATTTCATGGAGCAAATATTACTATTAGTTTTATCTACACATTACCAAAATATCTATCAATCCAGGAAATTACATAACTCTAATAGGAAACTTGGCACCGTGCAGAAAACTACATTGGATTTTTTAGTTTTCAAATAGTCATCTTGATGTCAGGGAGCTGTGACCATAAAAACATGAACAAATAAAATGTCAGCTGTCTTGGCAACCTTAGCTTTGATGCTAAGCTTCACATAATAGGCACCGACAGGTTTCACATTTAGATTGTCTTCCATGGAGTTGCAGAAGAGATGCTGAGATTCGTGCTGAAACTTTCATTGGAGGTGATGATCTCCAATCTAACTCACAGGGTCATAACTGGAATGATAGACACTTCTGCCAATTAAGCCACTTAGATGGAATTTGACCAAAAGTGATTGTCATGATAGTGTTTCCTTTAGAGTCTAGGAACTGCTGAGCAGATCAGACCAGTAATCCAGCCAGTACCATATTCTGTCTCATTCTTTGCCACCCAAAGCGGAGCCTTTGCCCTCTGTGATGTTATTCTTTAAGGGTCAGGGAATATGCTTATCATCCTTAACTTTTTCTTTAAAAGTTTTTATGATAAAATTAATATACTTTGGTTTGTAAAATTTAACTCCATATAAGTGTATAGAGAAAAAATAGAAATTCTTTTTCTACCCTCCACCCCTGTCCTACTCCCTAGAGTAGTTAGCCATTCATTCATGTGTATATATTCAACAAGTATTTATTTAAGTGCCTACTAATTACCAGGCTCTATTCTTGGTATTGGAATTATGACAGTGAATAAAACAGACCAAAAAAAAAACCATTTAGTTTATGTGTTAGTCTGTTCAGGATACTGTAACCATGGCCTGGGTCGCTTCAACAACAAATATTTATTCCTCACAGTTCTGGACACTGGGAAGTCCAAGATTATGGAATCAGCAGATTCCATGTCTGGTAAAAGCTGCTTCCTGGTTTGTAGATGGCCATCTTCTCACATGGCAGAGAGCAAAGAGAGGGAGCTCGTTCTCTTGTCTCTTCTTATAAGGACACCAATCCCATTCACAGTGGCTTCATCCTCATTACCTAATCACCTCCTGAAGTCCCCACCTCCTAATGCCATCATATGAGGCAGGGGGGCAGGGGGAGGTTAGGATTCCAACACATGAATTTGGAGGGGGGGACACAAACATTTAGTCCATAACGGTTAACGTTTATTCCACGGTAATATATACACATGTGTTAGTTAAGATAGGCCAACACCCATAATTCATAGACTCTAAATATTTAATAGCTCCAAATTATAGAAATTTATTTCTGGCATATGTAACATGATTGGGCTGTCAGCAGTCACTCAGGGACTCAGGAATATGGAGGGTCTACTACTTTTAAGAGATGTATTCCAAATTTGTGGAACAGTGGTCTCTATTCTGGTCAGTTAGAAGGAGTCGTAGAGAGGAGTGTGGGGGAGGGTTTCTATGAGCTAGGCTTGTGGGTAGCCCACCACACTTCCACTCACATTTCATTGGTTAGAACTCTATGACCTCATCACACCGTATACTACCTGTGTGATTTTGGGCAAATTACATCTCTGTGCCTCAGATTCATCCTCTAAAAAATGCAGATAATGAGTATGTACTCTTAGGGTTGCTGTGTTCAATAAATTACATATGCAAATAAAGCCTTTTGACAGCTCTTGCCACACATTAAGAGCTTAATGGGAATGTGATCTACTAGTATGCCAGGAAGAAGAGGGGAATATGTATTTTAATATTTAGGTCTAAACTTTTTCCTTTACACAAACAGGGTTGAATTTTAGCTACTCTCCTGAAACATTTTTCTAATGTAATATGTTCCAAATATTTTTCTGTGTTAGAACTATAAATCTACCGATCGTTTTTAATAGCTATTCGTATTTGCCTCCATTCCATATGGATATACCATTACATATTTAGTTCTAGTGATTGATATTTAGGTGTTTTCTAATTTTTAATTTACAAAGAAGGCTTTGATAAATATTTTTGTTCACAGATTGTGATACATATCTATGCTGTATGCTGTGGTACTTGGTAGTGAAATTCCTAACTTGCACTATTGTAAAAGTACATGGAAACATGTGGCTACCAAACACAAGATGATACTAGTCTTTTGCAGGGTTTTCTCATGGTTAAATTATAAGTCCTATCTTACCATCATTACATTGTGTATTGTAAGCCAAAATGGGGTGAGTAGTAAAACTTTAAAAAAAATTTAGGGACAATTAGTTCAATTTACAAGGAAATAATAATGGCTAGCATTGATCGTGTCTATTTTATTTCTAGTTCTTACTAAAAAAAAAAAAAAACAAACCCATATCATTATGTCTATTTAAGAGACAAAGAAACAAAGTATCAAAGAAATTAAGTAAATCCTCTTGAGTCACACAGGAAGTTTAGGATAGAGCTACTACTTGGACCTAACTGGCCTAATTCCAAAATCCCTTTTCTGTCTAAATCAGAGGAAAGCCATTGTTCCTTAGGACTCATTTTGCCATTAAATGGGATTAGAGATTTAATTGACAGGACAAGCTTTAGTTCCAGCGTCATCCCACCCTTACCCCTTGGCATGGGTAGCTCTTACTTGTTCCTCAGTCTTCAATTGACCTTACCTTGAAAGCTGGGCCAAGAGCTCTGCTCTATTCTATGCCAGTACCTAGCACTGTGGTGCTTCCTCCCATTGCTTCATCTCTCCCACTCTACTCAGACTGCCTCTTCCCTTGTCTCATGAACTAGAACTGGGCTTTGCTAGGTGTGGTCTGCAGACAACTTGTATGGAAATTACCTGGGAAACTAGTTTAAAACATGCTTTCTTGGCTTTGGGTGTTGGATTTAGGAATCTGCACTTTAAAATAAACTCCCTAGGTATTTTTAGGGGGCCTGATGTTCATTAAGTATTTCTTAGGAAAACAGGTTTGTTTCTAACCAAAACTAGGTCCATAGTGTTCATCTCTGTCTCCTTGGCACCTAGCATGTGTTTGGAACATTGTAGGAGCTTCATTTGATAAACGAAGTTTTAAATGAATAAATAAATGGCAAGGAGTTAAAAGAGAGAGATTCTACTTAAGATCTGTTATGTACTGATTCCGTGATTCTGGACAATTCACAAAACCTCGGCACCTGAATTTCCACATTAAATAGATGGGATAATAATAATCATCCACATATCTCATTGTGGATATCAAACCACTTAACACGATATGGCATAGAGCAACTGCTGGATAAAATGGTGTCCATGTAATGATAACAATAATGCCTTTAAAAATGCTCTATAAACACTATGCTCCTATCGAACACTATAATTATTCTCATTATGTATTTAATCAAGCAGGCTGTGTAGATAGTTGAACTTTGTTTTGCTCATTGATCTGTAGTTTCTAGGAACAGCATCAGGAGATGTTTGATGAGCAAAGTGGTCCAGAGAAAGACAGGACAGTAATGTAGTTCCCAACTATTTGTTTCCTGTGTGGTCCAGCAGCACAGGCTCTTGATCGGACAGTATCTGAACTGACTGACAGATTCACAGACGCCCTGGCAGCCTTCCCTGAGGGAGCAGCCTCTTTCTCAGGTGCTGCTGCTCACATCCTGAAGGGAAAGAGCTGACGAGAGCTCACAAGACCTGACAAGTAATCTCCTTCAGCTTTTTGCCCTGAAGTGAAAATAAAACAGAAATTTTACATGTGAAGAAGTCAATTTCAGAACTTGGCTTTTGATATTTTTCCCATTTAGGTATTTTATCATCCTTCTGCTGACAAATCACATTTGATCCACTTCAAAGGGCTTTTCCATTAGAGTAACAAATAACCAGGGCTTGAGGGAGCCCCCATTTCTGCCATACACTTGCAAGGCAGTGGTGTGGATCTCCATAGAAAATCTCAGGTCTAATGGATTTCATTTCTTTGAGTAAGCTACATGTTCTGAGGCTAGTATTTAGTTTTGGAAGATGAGAAAATTGTCTGAGGGCAGGAAATGGCTATAAACTTATTTCACCTATATAAATGGAATCCTATAGTTGAGTAGATACTTCCAATAAAAATTAGTGGGGAAAAATGACCATCTAAAGAAAAAAACAATTAAAAAAGTTAAGCAAATTCCTATAATCATGCAGTGAAACCGTCAAAGAAGCAAACACTAATTAGTTGAAGTACTATATATGTATATTTCAGGGCAACCTGCTCACCCACACAGTCTTCTGGGGAAATTCACCCTGTGTATACTCTATGGTTTATGGTCATGTGTTATGGCATATGACACTGTCCCAGATGTCAAATGGAATTGGAGGAGGAATGGGCACCTTGTTGCAGGAAGGTCTTGTGTAGATTGGCCAATAACCTACTATAGCTTTGGCCTGGCTCAAGGAGATGTGCTAGCCAATTGATTCGCACTTTTGGGAACACGTGTGAATAGAAGGAGGTTGTTGTTTATCATATCAGGTAAATATGAGTATTGTGTGGCCATTATGGCCACATGCAAACAGTGCATGTGAAGCCTGGCTATTAGGAAAACTTGAGGCAGGTGTACAGGGAGGTCACAATGGTCCCCAGAAGCCAACGGAACATAACTTCTGTTCCTTATGGTTTCCTTATTCCAGATCCCAGAAAGCTTGATTGTTCTTTGCTCCTGTTCTTAGTTTGCTTCAAGATTCTACTCTATATTAAATTTCTCCTCCTAAACTGGAGCTTGCTTGGATAAATCTTTCCTTTTAACCAGTAGAAGTCTAATTAGAGCTGTCAAAACGATTAGTCTTAGTTGCATTCCAGCATAATTGTTAAGATTACAGGCACTGGAACTAGATTACCTTGGCCCATAATCCCAGTACTATCACAAATTCGGTGAGTTACTTAAAGTTTCTGAGCCTCATTTTCTTATCTGTAAAACAAAGCTGCCTCATAGACTTGAGGATATAACGAATTTATGCACGGGAACTCTTAGAATAATAATCAAAGCACATAGTAAGAGCTATCTGTTAGTAAGAATTAAGAAGACACAAAGAAAAGAATTAGAAATAAGAGACTGCGAGAAAGGGTGGAGAGGAAAAAGTTCTGTGTTAAGGTTGCAATGACCTACATTTAGCTGACTCCGAGGGCAACATCTCTATTCTCAGCTCTCTTCACCTATCACAGCTGTCCTTGATATCATCACCTCCACGACTTTCCCCCTATTTCCCTGACTACTACTACTCTTCACTCTCCTTTGATGACCCTTCCTCCTCTCTCTGGCTAATATTAGACTTCCTTAGGGCTCAGTTCTAGGGCCTCTTCTCTTTCCTCCTTAAACTTTCTCTAGGCGATATTGCCCATTTCTTTAAATATCATCCATAGTCTAAAGATTCCAAAATTTGTTTTCTAGACTAGCCCTCTCCCATGATCCAGATTTCTTACCTGGTGTGTTCACCAGGTTGTCATCGATCCATATCAGTACTCTTAGTCCTTTGGCTCTTAACTGCTACCTCACACCCTTCTTCCCCTTCTCATAAGGTGGTACCACTCCTCACCCAACTGTTTTAGCCCCAAACCCCAGAATTATCCTCAAAATAGCCACACCTATTCAATCCATTATCAAGTCCTGTTGGTTCTTCCTCCAAAATATGACACAAATCTGATCACTTCCTTCAATCCCCACTGACATACTACCGTCATCTCTCGCCTAGATGACTACTAAAGCTTCCTACTTGTTTTCCTTTCCTCTATTCTTGTTTTGCTAAAGCACACTCCCACCCTGCAGCATAAATCTTCTCACTCTGGTTCATAAGTAACCTTCTTAATCTGGGTCTTGCCACCTCTCTTACCTTGTCTCATACTTTCTCCCCTTTCTCTCTGAACTTTTTATGCTTGGAACAAGCCATGCTCTTGCTGTGGTCCAGTCATTTGCATTTTTATTCCCTCTACCAGGGATGTCCTTCTTCTAAGCTCTCATATATCTGACTCATTCTATTCTCCTTTTTTCTGTCTCAGCTCTAACCCCTCTTCTTCTGAGATGCCTTCTCCGATCACTCAATCTATAAAGTCATTCCCCAGTTATTTTCTATCTCATCACTCTCTTTATTTCTTTCATAGCATGTGTCACAATGGCTTCAGTCAAATCTTGTTCCTTTACATTGTTTGTCTTTCTTGCTTGCATGTAAGCTTCATGAGGACAGGGACCTTGTTTGGTTTGTTCACTGAAACTTCTCAGTGCCTGTCACAGTGTTTAATAAATGTTTGTTGAATGAATAAATGAATGGGATCCTAATAAGAGCCCTAGTCTCAGTCCCTGCGAAGACCAGGACTAACTTCCTAATCTAAGGTGCTGTAGGATATGTGTGCTCTTGCAGTGAACCTCTCCTTTTTGCCTAAGCAAGTTTGAATGGGATTTTGTAAAAAAACAGATACAAACATGTTTTGACAATTGTTCTTTTTTCTAGTAATTTATGTGTAATAAAAGTGAAACACGTGGTAAATCTAGAAATATTTGTCTAAATAAACAGTGCAGCCCATACAAAGATATAGTGCTACAAAATGAAACCACTGGAGGTGGGCAGCTTTCCCAAGTGAAAGTTCACAACTGCTCATCAGCTGATATACAAAAGTCTGAATTTGGCTCGTGAAAGGTGAGTTGGGTGCTATTGTTCCAAAGTTCAGTTTGTTTGAAAAGTTGGTATGCAAAGTCACGCATTCCCAAGCCTTTGTGTGTCAAGCTAACCTGAGATAGAGCTGCTACATTTGTGTCAACTTCACCCTTCGTTTTCCTCTAAATAGCAATGATTTGTCTTGAAAACATCTCATGTCTACATATGTGCAGAAATGCTGTACTTGCTGAGATGTCTAAATTTATTCTTGATGCATTATTTTCTTTTGCTTATGAATTCTCTTTTTCATATATATATATACATACATATATATATGAAGTAATTTTGTATTTCATTTTTTTTTAACAATCTCTTCTTATTTATTTACTATCTTGACATTGAGCTGGATAGATGTTATTTTCTCCATTTTAAAAATAGGGCTCAGGAAACTAAATGCTATTCCAGAGTTTGCAATGAGTGAGGGGCATATGCTGATCTAAGTGGCTCCAACAATTTTTATCAAAATAATAATTAAAAATTATCCATGAGGAATTTGCAAAAAAAAAAAAAGTGGAAGAATTGGGTTCTCTTAATCCAACATCTTTCTAAAGGTTATAAAAGAGTCAAGGTTGTCAAAGTTGTAGAAAGGAAGTAAGAAAATTTAGAAAGATATTGAAGGGCTATGGCGTTTTCTCTTCAGGGGTATGAGTGAGGGAGTACTTCCTTATCACCTCAAGTCTAGTGAAAAGGATTTTGAGGGAGTTGAATCCAGGCCTCTCTTTTGGAATTTGTGGACACACAGAGATTGGTGGATGACTTACATCGATGAAGGCCAAAAGCAAAAGGCAGGAACTGTTCGTGATGGCAGGGTGAGGTTGGCAAACAGCAGTGAAGCGCTAATTGCTGTGGCAAGGATGTGAGTCCTTGTTGGCTTGGTGAATGCCACAGAAGGAAGCTAGGTGGAAGGTTTATGAAGGACCTTTCCCAAGAGGAGGGCCTGCCAGAATCAAGAGACCAAAAAAGTAAGAAGCTGTGGGTCCACTTCTAGGGGTAGAAGGTAGAGAGTGGAGGATAGAAAATGGTTAGCTGGAAGGTATATTACCCATGAGGAAATTGTGCAGCGCCGAGGTCAGCCCTGACTATATCATAACCAGAAAACACCAGTATTAGATCATAATAAAACTATTCCAGCAAGACCTTTTTTCTGATTTTCTTTACTTCCTTGCCACCCTGCTCTGATGGGGTGGGGATGCTGGGATAACAGTTGCCTAGGGGTGAAGGAGTTAGAAATTGTGGCAAGGGAGCTGGAAGAAGAACTGGCATTATGGAAATAGAGAAGGTTGGCCAGGTGTCCCACTCCCTTTCCTGCTAGAGGTTTCTGCCTGAAGTAGCCCTGAGCCTATGAGGAGTAGTCAGAATATTGCATTAAACTGGACTACTGTTATGTCTAAAAGAAACTGAAAAAAACTATATAATTTATTCAAGTTTTTATCCAGGGATAAGGAGAAAGGTGATTGGGTTGGCAGGGGATATTTATGATACAAAATAGACTTGAAGTTTTCACTCTTTTGAGTTCTACTTGTTCAGCACACTAGTTACATGTGCAATTACAGTGTAAGAGTTACGTGTACAATCAAAGCAATTATATATATATATATATATATGTATATATATATATATATGGTTATATATATATGGTTATATATATATATATATGGTTATATATATATATATATATATATATATATGGATATATATATATATTTTTTAAGCATAGAAGACATTACTTCTCATTTTGAAGTTAAGGGATTCAAAAATTTGGTTGATGAATTCCACAAAAAGTTTTTCCAAAGAGGCAGACTTGAACTTATATTAATCTATCTTAGGTTATTTAAATTGACCTAAAACATCCAAACAAACATTCACTGAAAATGAGTAAAGGCACACAGACTTAACTTCTTACTTCTGTCTCTGAAATTCACCTAGACTAGCAGTTCTCAAACATTCATATGCATCAGGATTATCTAAAAACAGTTAAAATACAGCTTGTTGGGCCCTTTCTTTTAGGGTTTCTGAGTCAATAGGTCAGGGTGAATCCTGGGGAATATGTATTTTGAACAAGTTTTCAGGTGATGCTAATGCTTCCAGTTCAGGGACCAGCCCGAAATCACTCACCTAGACCACAGTCTGACTTGAAGCTCCCTAGTCCTTGGAGCTCTACTTGTCTGCAAACCTGGGCGCTGGAAATTTGTGTCAGGTGTCATTAATTTTGAAGACTTTTCTCATTTGTGCTACTCATGTTCAACTTTAGCATTTCCATTGATATTAGTCCTGTGGCCTCATTTAGCCTTGTGTTTTTTGACTGCTTTTCCATTCAAAAAGAAAGATGGAATACTTTTTAGTTGAATTTTTCTTTCAAGCTAAGCAGGGCATTATGGTGTTGGCAACCAATCATTATTGAAGACTTTCACATTAAAAAAACAAAACAAAGCACCCCCCCCCAAAATAAACAAACTCTTCCTATATTTACCTCTCAGATTACCTGCTAGAAGCCACTTTGTAACAAAATAATCACATGGCTATATCTGGAACCATAGGGTGGCTAAATGTAATATATATATATATATATATATATATATATATATATATATATATATATATAAAAAGTATATAAATATACTTTTACATTTAAATTTCTCTGCCAATTATAGATAGCTTTTTGGGGGGAAAAGGATATTTTTTAAAATAAATGTTTCTTCTATGTAAGCATAGATAAACACATTAAAGATTTATCCTTCATATAAAAACTCCACAGACTCAAACTTCATTTAGGTTTTAAAATATTCCAGATGTACAACTTCTAAGTTGACTTCATATCACAAGCTCAAGGTCAGGTCTCCCATTTTGCTCGGTCACTCTACTCACCTGAACCATTGCTCTAACTCCAGATGCTGCATGCTTTTGTGCAGTAGTAAGTTTTATAACACATAAGAGAGTCCTTGTTCTGTTTAGAACTTGCATTGTGTAAGTATATGTTATCAATATGTAGAGAGTACATACAAATGACAGATTGTAGCCATCCTGCAAATATATTTCAAAAGTTCTTTTTTATGAATGGAAAAGAAAAAATTGATTTCTAAAATGCAGAAAATATGTTCAAACTGCAGCCTTCCCCAAAGCATAAACTCGACCAACTTTAGGGTCACATCTTGGCTTGCATTCTTTTGTTCTCTTTTCATGGAAGGATTTGGTTTTAAAGTTTCCATGGCTCTTTGTACACTCACTAAATTTCTGTTATGATTTGGGTCTCTCCTTCTCTTCTGATACAATTGACTATCAAGGTTCTAAGTGTAGCCACCTGGAAGATTCTCAGATGTCTCTATATAAGAATGCTTATTCATTGTTTTAAGAATCCTGTTTGGAGATTTAATCTATTTGCCTACTGTGGTTTGCTCTGTTAACTCAACTACCTTAAAATAATAAAGATTACCTTCACTAGAATCTAATTCTATTTTATCTCCCTTCTACCTTGCCCAAATCTTTCTTATTGATATTTTATTTGTTATATATAGGTTGCATTTTTTGAAACATTTCTGGCATGTTTTTCATTAATACAAACCCCATCAGTTTTATAGTTAAAATAGCAAAATTTTTTTTTTTTTTTTACCACAAATGCTATCCAATAGAAGTCATAAACATTCTAAGATAATTTTTTCTAGAAACTTTATTTTGTTTTCACATCACATAAATGAGTTACCCTGGCTTTCAAGTTACTTTCTGAACAACAAAAACTTCTGTCAAATATACTTTTATGAAGGTCCAAAATACAATCATGATAAGCTTTTGTGAGTCCTTTCTTTCAGGTTGAGTCAATATGAAGTAAAACTTTACAGTAGCCAAAGAGCCACTTGGCCTCTTTCACCTCCTTATGATGTCTCTCCTTAGCCCTCCAGTGACATATCCTGACTGTTTACAGGCTACCCAGCTAATATTTTTGTATAGAAAATATCACTCAAAAGAAAAATAAATTAATATCCATGGCTCTAATCTCTAAGAAGGGATCTATAATAAAATATTAAACATGTTTACATACATATTACCCTCTTCTTAGTAAATATTGCACCACTAGAAAACACGGGCAGATGGAAATAATGTGGATAAACAGCAGGCTGCCATTAGTGATCTAGGAAACTTCTGAACTGCTGCTGAGGCAGTCAAAGGTAGTTTCCTCTACAGTCTTGGATAAGAACAGTTTTTTATTTTTTTTATTTTTTTAACAAGACTCATTCTTCTTTTTACTTCTAGCATGCAATATCTTTAATGCCTTTTGTTCTATAATTAGAAAATATTAGAGATGTGTCATGGCATCTGCCATGGCAGATTGGACTAGAAATGGATCCTGACCCAAAGGCCATTATAGATGAGGCTGAACGGTTAGAGTCTCTTTGGTGAGACTTTTGTACTAAAAAACTCTATGACAAACTCTATGAAACCAGGTACTGGAGTTAAGCTGAAAAGTCACATGGAGTCAAGGTTAGGACAATTGTTTTAAGCCTATGTGCAAGATAGTTAAACCAAGGAAGCAGGTTGAGAGAGAGAGAAAAATGGAGCAGATTTATAGAAAGAAGCAGAATAGGGAAACCGTAAGTCCTAGAGAGAAAGCAGAGCACAGGGAGAGAGAACTTGGACCTTGAGTTTTTTGGTGTTCATATTTCGAGAAGCCTGGCTTACTTTTGCTTTTTGGTATTGAAATCCATGAAATGTCTGTATCCTAAAAGTAAGCCGCCGCCTCCTCCTTCTGCTGCTGCTGCTGCTTCTGCTGCTGCTGCTGCTGCTGCTGCTGCTGCTTCTTCTTCTTCTTCTTCTTCTTCTTCTTCTTCTTCTTCTTCTTCTTCTTCTTCTTTTCTTTTTACTTATGTTAATTTGAGTAGGTTTCTGTTATTGGATAATAGGATAATATTTTTACATAGCAATCGAGGTGTTAATTTCACTCAGGACTTTCTGTTCTCCTCTATACTCCTACTTAGGCAGCAGGGAGGGCCTTCTACGTATCCTGTCCATGGGATAGACTTTTCAGGCCCAGAAATATAAAGGAAGAAAAGCATTCAAGGCTTAGCATTTAAGCTTGTCAGCTAGACTTTCACAAAAGCATGGCAGACACTGTCACTTTGAGATAAAATAATTTTCAGGGGTCAAGGGGCCTGGGCCACAGAGAAGGACAGGAAGAAGGTTAAAACCGTGAAGGATTAAGATTTTCTAAGATCCTGATTTGACTAAGACATCAATAAATTTGTCTGAACTTGACCCCCAAGTGAGTGAATTAGGTTTTTGGCCATTAGGGGAAAATTAAGGCTTGAGAAGAAAATAAGTTCATTTATAGAAAAATTTAAATTTAAAGTCAATTTATAAGAGTTACATTTTTTTCTGTCTGAGTTTATAGCTTGTGAAAATTGTACCCAGAATATCAAAACATAAGAAAACAGCAATTTCAAAAGGAAGTTATACAAAGAAATAAAAATAATATATTTCCTACTCCAATATGCACACATAATGGCCTGGGATAGGCATTCTTACATAAAACTCTATGGGGGTCTCCACCTATTACAGAATAGAATAAGGGCTAACATGTACTGAATGCTTGCTACTATGAAACTCCGAAATAAGAATTCAACTCCAATTTTCTCTACAATTTAATCTATACTTACTACATGGCAGTAGGCTTATTATTATCCCCACAGTATAGATGAGGAAACTAAGGCCCAAAGAAATCAATGCCTGTGGTTTCAAAGCTATCAAATTGAGCTCTGTTATAATCATACCCTTGCCAGCTCCACTAGGACAATAAACTCCTTGAGTAGTGTCTGAGTTCCAGCTGTGTTATTCCCAAACTATCTGTCTACATAGTCATTTAGGAATTACTTAGCATTATAGAAAAGTCATGGGCTCTGGAGTCAAACTTGGGTTTTAAGCCTGTGTTAAATTAATTAAACAAGGAGGCCATTAGACTGAGGTGGCTCTAATGTCGTGACAGTCTACAAAAGTAAACCAAATGCTAAATTCGTAAATGCCTCAAGGTCAGGAAACTGACAACTCATCACTAACGGCCAACTAGGTTTTAAGCTGTAGTCAATCAGTAATCCCCTTGGTTTTCTACTGCCAGTTCTCTATAAAATTCTTTCCTCAGTGGAGTACTCCTAACCACTTTTGGTTTGTTTGGTTCTGCCCAATTCAAATCAATTTTTGCTCAAGTAAACTCTTAAATTTTTAATATGCCTCAATTTCTCTTTTAACACCTGGCTCCATTAAACATAAGCATGAGAATTTAGGAAGTTAAACCTCTCTGAGCCTCACTTTTCTCATCTATATGCCTTACCTGTAATGTCATAAAAATTAAATTAGCTAATGTCTATAATGAGTAAATAGTATGTGTTCATTTGACGGAAGCTTTATATACCTAATGCCTATCTCAGGGGGGATACTCAATACATGTTTGTTGAATAAATTAGTGTATAAGAACCACCCATTTCCCAGTATTACAAATTATTATTCAGAAATCTTGTCATTTGTTATGTAAAATACAGATATTAATCAGAGAAAACAAAAATTTGAAAATATTTCAACCATTTATTGTCTATTGATTCCTACCCACACAGAGAGATTCCTGTGATAAAGCATTAAGGAATTAAGCCAAATGTCATTAAGTCTGTCTCATTTCCCATTCATGTGGAACTTTAGTTGATTACATAAGCGGGCATCCTAATTCTCTACGCTCTGTACTTTTCCATTTTTCAATTGCTCTCTACTTTGCCTTGCTTATTTAATTAAGGATTGGCTACTTATCAGGCTGCAGAAGAATCCTTTTTTGCTGCCTTTGGTTTTTCAAACTTTAAGGAGAGAGTTGTCTCATTGGGATTATTCAGACTTTTTTCATTCATATTCATGACTGCCCCCCACCCCTCGCTGTGTTTTCACTGTGTGTAAATTGCTCTTAACAGATCAGTCTCTTTCAAACCCTTCGCATTCACAGAAAGCTGCTTTTTCTATAACCAACAGGAACTGTAGCAGCATGTGAAATCTCCATTACTGGTGGTTAGACAGAAATGCTAATTGATTTCAAAAATTAACCATTATTTTATCTAAACTTTTCCTCTGAATATTTTACCTGCAGCTATTTAAATTTAAGGCTTCTCTAAAGACAAGAATACCTCCATCTGAATAGGAGCCTTACAGTAGTGGGTGAAGCAAAGGCAATTGTGACAGTTTAACAGTCTGAAAATTACCTCCAGATTACTGCAGAGAAGAAGGACCTTTTTAAAATTTCCTCCCTCACTCTTAATTTTCCTAGTTCATTCTGCGCTTGTAATTCATGTTTCTTGGGTCTTAGCAGTGCTATTCAAAAAGAGGATTAGAATGAAAAGCTTTTAGAATAGGTCTAGAAATCATATTCTTGTCCTACTTACTTGTTTAAAAAAATAAAGCAAATGGACATTCAAGGAAGAGATTTGACCAATGGCACACACTTCAAGCTAGCATCAGAGCTGGGCCTAACATTGGAATCTCTACTCCTTTATCAGCTACAGAAAGGAGTATAATCTTCATGAAGTCGGGGAGAGTCTAAAAGGGAAGAGTCAGCAGGCCTGAAGGGTATTAATACACAGGCAGTGTCTGACTTAACCTCACCCAACGTGTCCTTTTCTACGTGTCCTTTTGAATGGACACCTAGGAAGACTCCTGGCTGCAGTTTTGGCCTTATGTTCAGGTCACCTCTTTGTCTGGGGATTCTATCCCAGCAGATGGTCACTCTCCTCTGCACTTTTCCCTCTCATTTTCCACTCCTTTGCCAACACAGTTTATCAGCACTTCTCTCACAATTAATTGTCTCAGAAAAGAGGAATACCCATTCTCACTGCTCCAGAGGGAGCTTCTGGGGACAGGTGGGATCTACGTTCTGCTTTGGCTCCTGGTATGTCCAGTTGGAACTCTGGGTACCTTGTCTCAGGACAATTAGTAACCTGAGCTTCAGTTTTCTTATCTGTGAGAGATGATGATTATAATGACAATGATGATAAAAAATACCTGTTATGATATTGTTGTGAAGATTAAATGAGGTGATAATTGGCACATTTTAAATGTTTAAAATATATTTAGTATTATTTTAAATTTTCTAATATACTAGTAGATCCAGGTTAAAAAAAAAAACCCTCTTTTGTGTGTTAAAAAGCCTTTGTACATTTACTTAGAAATCAATGTATATTACATAAGGTTGTTTCTGTGGGAAAATGTTCTGCTTTGTGAATAAATTTTGGAACCTCATCTGTTTGTAAATTAGGGCTGCCCTCTCTTTTTCTCTTTCTTCCTTCATATTTCTTCAGTTAGATATGATGATTGAAGTACTGAGTCATTTCACAGATTTCATTTGTCACATGAATCTGTATTCAAAAAGATACTCTGTACTATACATGTACATTAAACAAATTTTTGGTTTGGCTTTTTATGTACATCCAATGAATGGAATGACCATCGTTTATACCAACTGCATGGAATAATCAACCTCTTATTCATTTGCCCTGTAGCTATAATCCCCCCCCTGCCCCCGCACTCTCTCCATGCTCTCCATGTGTATGTGTACTTGGGGGGTGTGGACTAATATCCTAAAGGAAGTGAGGAAGGGAGCCCTGGCTAGTGTTCTGAGGACCCAAAACACATTTGAAGACCCCTGAGCAATATTGGAGGCTGTTTCTGAAACTACTTTTGAATGATAAGATGATTTAATAGTAATATCTTAAAGGAAAAAAGCAATGATGGAAATTTTTGTCATCTCCTTTCACTGGATGTCTGATCCCTCTCAGGATATAATTTTACCCAGAAAGCATGATTTGTTCTATATATCCTTCAAAAGGTATGAAGGTCCATAGGACCAACCAAGATATTTCTTTTTCTATTCTATTCTTTTCTTATTTCTTTTTTCTTTCTTTTTTTTTTTCTCTTTCTTTCTTTATTTTTAACATGGAAGAAGGAATCACGCCTGTATGGGGATAAGAAGCAGAGTCCTAGAAGAAATGTGAATGAGAGCTAACTCATAAAGAACTCCCTTGATTAGTATGTTGGGGAGAAAAATCAAGTGTATCTGATTACAGCAAATTTCATAAAAGTTTTGTGTTGGAGGAAGCAATCAAATTAAGTAGAGCCAAATGGAATCATCAGAAATTTTTCTGTGTTTTCTAAAGATTTTGTTTCAGGTGGGCCATAAGCAGACACTAGATTAATGTTGGACAACATGTAGCATTCAGAAAAGGGTTTAACCTTTTTCTCGTTTGCCCTGAGAATACTTGCCAGCGGTGATTGCCGCTGAAGCGTTTACCCTGAGATGACTTGTGAATTACAGTCTTAACCTTACCCCCAAACTTTGCCATGAACTATCTCTCTTTTATCATTATTTTCACATCGTTCTAGTATATCAATAGTCTTTGGAAACAAATGACACTGTATTTATAGCATTCTGTTTTTAGTAGTGGTATTTCCATTTACAAAATATAGTAATTCTCAATTGCTGAAAATGTCAAATCCTAGAAAATGTAGCATGATGTTAAATGAACACTGGCAGCAAGCTGCACTTTTTTTTCTAAACAGGAAAAGGGTTAAAAAACAAAACACTTTTAAAAAAAAGTAGAAAGGCAGAGCACTACTGAACAGAAATTGCACTTCTCAGGACCCTGAGAGAAATAGCTACTTGTGGTAAAAATGCCAAGAGTAGAGAATACAGGCAAAAGAGCTAAGTGTACCCTCTGCCCCATACCGCCTCTCCTCTGCTCACAATAGGACCAAGTGCAGTGCTGAGAGAGAACAGTAGGGACTTAGAAGGAGCTTGAATGACTGTGTATTGTAAAAGGGCTCAGCAGTGGTTTAATGGAAAGAAAAATTGACACGTCCATTTCATTCCACATTTAAGCAGCTCCACTCATTAGACATTTCCTAGTCATATTGAAATAAAACCTGCCCATGTGTACCTTTATTCACTGCTTCTAGTTCTGCCTTCTGGTGTGATATAGAATCAATCATGTCCCTCTTCTGAATGACAACTCTTCAGAAATTTAAAGACAGCCAGGTTACATCCCTGTGCCTCCTACTCCATTCTTACCCTGTTCTAAATCATCTTAAATTTTATTTGTTTGGTTGAATATTAGTTGAACTTCAACTTTTCAACTCTTCTTCAGATGATCTGTATAATAGACACATTATTCTCCTTGTTTCTCGAGGCATTAGAGTTAGTTAATGGGCCTCTGAGAATGTTGGACTGAACAAAATACTTTGACCCAGGGCAGCCATTTCAGATCACTGAGGGACCATCTTTGTCCTGGACCCTGTGCTCCTATTACCGGAAACTAAGTTTTCCTTGAAGTTTCTGCATCTCATCATTGGCTCCTTTCATACTTTCACTCAATACTATACCGAGGTCTTTTTCGTGCTGATGCTAAGAAAACTTCATCCTGTTCTTCCATGGTTAATTGAAAAATGCTGTTATCTTGAAACCTTACTCTGACCTCTGTTAAAATTCATTTTAATTGTTCAGCGCATTGTTCCAGCATGATCTAATCTTTTTGAATCTCGATTTTTGCCATCAAAAGCATGTTTTATTTCTTACAATTGTGGCATATTCTGATATGATAAACATACTTTCTGTGCTTAATAGAAATGTCAATGAAATAATAATAAGGTTACATTTTACATATTAAATTAGAAAAGAAGAAAAAGAATGAGAAAAGGTGAGAGGAAAGAGCCTTTTTTTCATAAAAATTTAGTAGGAGCATAGATTGATGAAAATATCCTGGAAAGCAATAAAACAATAGGTAGCAAAATATGAAAGAATATATATTCTTTTTGAAATATGATTTCTCTTCCAGGAAATAATCCCAAGGAATTAATCTGATCAGAGAGAATAAGATATTTATTTCAACATAATTTATAATATTGAAAAACTAGGAAAATCTAGATGTATCAGCAGAAGATTGAGTTAAATTCTATTAAGCCTCACAATGGAACATCAAGCAGCCAGTAAAAATATTGCATTTTTATATGGTTAAATGTGAAAAAAAAAAAAGAAAAAACAGGCAATAAAAGAGTCTAAATAGTAGAGACTTTTTTTTGATAAAAACATGATTACCTATGTGTACAATGAGTTTGTGTATATGTAGAAAAATATCTGGAAGTCTATGCACCAGTTTAATAATGATTATATATTGATGGGAGAATTGCAGGTGATTTTTATATTCTTGTTTATATTTTGTTGTTTAAATTTTCTAAAATAAGCAAGCATTAGTTTTACAATTAGAAAAATTTCTATTTTGGATTTTGGAGGGGTAGTTTGAATGAATTATGACAAACACCGATCCTTATGGCATATCATAGAATATTCTTCTCAAGGTGACACAAATGTAACAAAGATTTGTCAGATCTACATCAGAATTACTACTTGTAATAACTATATTCTTCTGGCCAAAGCCTCTGTATGTTCTGTAAAGTGGAACCGATGCCTCTTTCTCTATATCATTACCCTATTGAGGGTGTCTTAGGTAGGGTTCCCTGGAAACAGATTCTGATGTGGAGATTTGGCTGCAGAGGTTAATTGAGGGTGTTCACAGCAGCTACACTTGTAATGGAGTGAGGGAAGCATGATTGACAGAGGCAGAAGTTGAACTGCAAAGCAGTTGCCACAGAGATCCTGTGGAGATCTCAGAAGTTGGGATATATGCTGGATTGAGGCAAGGGACCAGGCTGTGTACTCTGATCTTGACTAGTCATTTGGTGTGGGCTGCCCCAACAGGGAAAGCAACCTTGGGTGAGATAGCTCTCTTTTGACCAGGGGCAAGTCCCAGGGAAGAATTTATTTGTTAGTCATCAGTAAACAGTCCTAGCAGTTGGAGGAGTGAGTATTTCTAACCTGAAGGGGAGAATCTGGATGATGCATCACTGGATCTACTGCAGAAAGGCACCAGTGCACTCCTGCCTTTTGCCTCAATTATCTTTTGTTTTTTTAATGAAAATAATTCTGTATTTCCCCTCACCATCTTTCCCATCTCCATCTCTCCACTTACAGATTTCCACAGTTAAAATGCCTTGATTCAAATATGATTCTATGAAGAGTTGGACTGAGGATTCATTCATTCATTCATTCATTTATTCATTCAGTATTTATATTTATTGAGCATTTACTATTGTACCAGGCATTGTTCTAGGTGCTGAAAACACTATAGAGAACAAAAATACTTTTCTCAGAGATCTTGTATTCTAAGTGGCAGATTCTTGGCCATACATAAATTTTCACATCTCCCATCATTGCTCTGTCATCGGACCAAGTTGACTGACACTACTCTTAAGGCGAGTCTACTCCTTTTAAAGAGTATCTTAGTCACAAGTGGTTACAAATTTCCGATTGCTTTCCTCAAATATTAGTTTTTCATACTTGCCCAGAAAAGTTTGAATCCAAGCTGTGGATCAAACTTTTAGTAAAAATAAATAAGTAAATAATAAGTAAACAAACTAAAAGTAATTGCTTGGCATTGTGCAGATGAAATGTCAATTGACTGATGACTATTTTATTCTATAGAACTTTCTGCGTACATTTAGATACAACTTGAAATATCTCAGATAACCTCAGGGGATGTTTTTCATGAATGAACACCAGACTGTAAAGTGATTTTCTTTACTCCTTCCTTCTTGGCAACTCTCTTAGATATATATAATTTTCTTTAAGGTCTCATGTTAGAATGAAATTGACCAAATGACTTTGTGTTAAAATCAGTCTTGAATAGTAAGATAATATTAAGAAAATTGGTAAGATGATTTCACTCAGCGGCATAGTTCCCACATTTTGATAAGTAAGGCCATATTATTTTAAAGTATTTCACATTATTTCTCACATTTTAATGAGTAAGGCCACATTATTTCACATTATTTAATTATTTCAGTGGTGAAGAAATAACTTTCTTAGCTATTAAAAACATCTAATGTGAAGAAATGAAAACAAGTAGATAAAATAGGTATGCCACATTTTTTCTAGATATTTTTTTCAAGACTTAGTGAGTGATTATCCATATAAATTGTGTTACACTTTTTAACACTTGTAATCATTTATTTGTGGGCTTTTTTGGTTTGTTTTTAAATAAAAGTTTGGTGATTGATTTCAAATTTTGTTAAAAAACTAACATTACAATGTTTATTCTTTCATCTGAAGATGGGAAAGGATCATTGGTGTAACTACTAGATGTAATTGTGGTAACCATTATTCCTACATTCATGGTTACAATCTCATTAAGCTTCTGTGAATATTGTGAAAATGATTAATATACTTAGCAGAATGTTCATGCTTCATAGTAATTTTCTCCATAAAAACAAAGCAAAGATCAAGCATGCAAATTTATATTCTGACCCACTCTTGTTGATTCAGAATAAAGGCTCTATGCAAAACAAAACATAGTCACAAATCAGGTATCGTTTCTTCTTTTCAGTGGAAAATTGTATTTGCAAACTGGTGAAAACCTAAGGCTGGGAATGTTGCTATGAAATATTAAAATAATCAGTAATAAAAAATACCCAGCCTATTGCACAAATTTATCAAACTGAATCTCCTAACTAATCCTCATACTTAAGGAGAGTTCAGATAAAATTCACTGATTGATGTCTTATAGAATAAGTAATTTTCAATGCAAGAATATCTTGTATAAAACTGATAATAAGGTCATTGTTACTTAGGTTGATTTATTCTGTTCATTCTTTAACTTAGCACTTTTTCAAATACTAATAAGAAATATCTAAAGAAAAAAATATAGAGACCTAAATTTTTAGCCACCATATCATCATTATTATCTTTATCACCACCATCATCATTATCAGTTCCACATAGTATTGCATAAATCTTCAGTGAAGGTGATATTTTGAAAATTTCCCACCGAAAATAAGTGCTGGTTTTTTTTTAATGTTACATTTATTAGTTCCAAATAACTTAGAATGAGAGTAATTTTTATTTGTTAAGTATTCTTTTTTACATTTATTAAATCATTTCAAAAGGGTTTATGATTAAGATATTAAAAGGAAGAGCAGTGTTGTTTCCAGTGTGAATGAAAAGTAATATTAACTGGAGGAAGGTCCCTTCAAACTTTTATTTAAGACCTGGGTCTATCAAGTTCCTGTGTATTAGTTAGGGTTCTCCAGAGAAGCTGAAATATATGTTATCTATCTCTATATCTATCAAACCAATAGGATTTATTTATTTATTTATTTATTTACTTACTTACTTACTTATTTATTTACTTATTTATTTACTTACTTACTTATTTTAAGGAATTAACTCACATGATTATGGAAGCCATCAAGTCTAAAATCTGTCCTGGTCTGAGTCTGAAGGCTGGCAGCCTGCCACAGAACCAGGAAGAATTGGTATTCTAGTTTGTGGGCTATTAGGCAGAAGAATTATCTTTTACTTGGGGTAGGATCAGCCTTTTCTTCTACATGGTATGTACTTCCAAAATACAGTTTAAAATCTTACCTTTTTTATTTGTGGGAAGTGTTCTTAGATTACTTTTTGGTCTTTGTTCCCTTTTTAAAATAACTTTTAAAATTTTTTAGTTACAGTTGGCATACAAAATTATATTAGTTTCAGGTGCATGGCATGGTGATTAGATATTTATATAACTTATGAAGTGATAACCCTGATAAATCTAGTACCCATCTGACACCATATATAGTTATTACAATATTATTGATATATTCCTTATGCTGTCCTTCACGACCCCATAACTACTTTTTACTACCAATTTGTAATTCTTGATCCCTATCCCTTTTTAACCAACCCCCTAAACCCCACTTCCATCTGGAAACCATCAAAAAGTTCTCTGTATCTATGAGTTTGTTTCTGTTTCATTTGTTTATTTTGTTTTTTAGATTCCACACGTAAGTCTGTTTCTTTTTTTCTTTGTTTGTTTGTCTTCTTTTTTTTTTTTTCAAAAACTCCTATTACCATATGTGATTTCTTGGGTCTATCCTCAGTATTTGCCACTTTCTCTTGAGTACTTTTTCTTTCTTCATGTCTTTTGATTTTAAGTTTTTTTTTTTCTTTTACCCTCTATTGCTTTTAAGGCATTTATTACTTTGTACATCCTTTCTTATAATTCTTATTTAGTCTTTATTTCTGAAATAAATTTTTCTCTCTCTTTTTTAAAAATTTTCTCCCTCGAGTTCTATCTGAACTTTTCTAATTCTTATCTATGCTGTTCTTTCACATCTAGAATTATTGTTATAAGCTGATAGTGATGTGTTATGGTCTTGAGAGAACACCCACTGCTTGACCTGGATGCCTTCCAACCACCTTTTCTGGGGTTATAATTCCTCTTCTAGGAACTGACTCTACAATCTACAGCCTGCCATTCATGCTTTCTTGGCAGCTGCTACATGCATTTATTTCTGACAACAGGTATTGGTGCCAGGTTGGGCACCTGACTCAAACTGAGTCCACCCCTGTGGCTTTTTGATCTTGGCTCTGAGTTCAATCTCTTTCTAGTACTGTTGACAGCCAAGTTTTCTGCTATATGAAGAAAGTTATTCTGATCTCTATGAGAAGAATGGAGCCCAGGATACTAAGAGATACAGAGATGGGGGTGGAATCAGAGTTTTGGCTGTATTCAAGTTTGCAGTTATTCTTGAGGCCCAGCTGTGTCCATGACCTTTTCCAACTTAATTGTTCTGCTCAATACCTAAGTCTCCTTTCATAAACTTTCCTTTTTACATAAACATATTTAAATAGGGATCTGTTAACAGAAGGAATATATCTTAGAATGGCTTCATATTGCTTTTACACAAACCATCATCAAGCCTAGAACATGTTAAACTCTTTCAGGCTCCGTAACACATTTTTCTTCATTTTTGCAACATTTGATAGTGTCTTAAAATAATATTTTTTACAAAGCATCCTCATTCAAGTTTCTTCATTCAGAGTATTCTTATTTCTGCTTCACAGACCTTTTAAAACCTAGAGTAGATACACTTTCTTTTCTCCATATTTGTTTTTTTCTTGTTGTTTTATCTTTGTATTTTCTTTCTATGTTCTACATTTTTTTCAAATTTATTATTCCATGTAATTTTCTTAATTCTCTGCAATGTCTATTCTGTTCTTAACTGTACTCAAAGCAGATTTTTATTTCCCTATTACATTCTTTTCTTATTTCAGCTGATATCCTTTGTACCTCTGCTTTTATTTCAACATTTTTGCTTGTAGGGATGCCTGATTCTGTTTTATAGACACTGAGATATTTGTCAGGACATTGAGTCTTGGAAAATTCTTATATAATTTTGAAGAAAAGAATTTTCAGAGCCATGACCTCCCTTAGTCTTTAGAGAACTCTCTCCCTTCCAAATGTTTCTTTCTCTTATGTTTTAGTAGGCTTCATCATTTACTTCCCGAACATACTGACTGACTGAGGGAAGAGTAATCTGGGATGCCATTTTTCAAATAAACTGTTTTCCTTAGTGTCTTTTGTTGTTCACATGGGCTCAAGCAACTTTCCTCTTTCAAATCTGAACCTAAAGGTCAGAACGTAGTGTTTTACTTTCATTCCGTTTGTAATGCCTGACAGGCACTGATTGCTGTGATACGACTAAAGTGAACCTCATGCTCCTAGCTGTTCCAGGGAGCAGGTGAAGTTCTTGGAACAGTGTCGTGTACATGAAAGAGCACACTAATCTCAGCACTCCCAGTTCTCCTGTGTCTGTTTTAATTTTTTTGTGTCATCTTTTTTCTCCCCCAAATACAAAACATCCTTGGAAACTATCTTAGTTCATCTTCCATTTCTTACTAATGGAATGGAAAATAAAAAGAGAAAAGAACCCATAGAGATGATATAAGAGAAGGACAGGACTCTGGTTACTTCTGAAAATAATTTTTTTTTTTGGTCTTTTTTTCCCTACAGAGTCCAGTCACTATATTCTGGGGTTAGGTGTACAAAAGGGAAATGAGTCAGAGATTTTTCCTTTTTTTTTTTTTTTTTGGTGAAGATCTTTTGCTTCTGGGTCAGATGACTATGGTACAATAATTTGCTTTTCAGTCTGTTCTCACTGACAATGCATTTAGGGGAAATTGCCTAGAAAATTTGGTATGTCATATTTTTCCCCCTTGCTATTGTCATTCTTGTCTCTTTCTTTTATCTTCACAGATGTTTTAATGAGAGACAATAGACTAGACATATCTAACTGTATTTATGTTTCCTATTAAATCTCTTTTGATTTTTGGAAGTTGTACTAGTGTTTAATGAAGACAAAAACTCTTGCTAGTAAGTTTAATAGGAGTGTATTTATGTTTTCATTGCAAAAGATAATAAAACAGAGATAGCCTGTTTCTATAGCCTCTGTTTTTGAAGAATCTCTGCAGTACAGTATGTTATAGCATGGACTTTGAAGCTAAACAGGCATGGGTCCATATCTAGGCAACAGTACTTTCTGTGACTTTGGGTTACTTATTCAACCATTCTGAACCTTGTTTTCTCTTGTGTAAACTAGAGATAATACTCCCTTCTTTATGGGCTTGTTGTGAGGAATGCACTTAGCATTGTGTTTGCGTGTCACAGATACTCAATAGATGGTAGCCATAATTGATTATTATAAGTATGATAGGAGATGCTATCTTTGAATTTCCTAAGTGCATATGAAATTCATAAGCCTTGTAAGCAAAATTAGGCCTTATTCAATACTTTTAGAAAATAATATTTATGATAAAATCATAGGTCATTACATAAGCTAATATACATTATTTTAACAATATGTGTAAATAATTTTCCTGTCCTACACACCTTATCCACATATGTTAGCATGCAAACATATTTCTAAACGATTTGTGTAGGAAGTGATCATTTAGTTATTCATTCAGAAAGGTGGCAATTGGTTCAGACAGTATATTTCTAAAATAAAATTGTTAACCTACTTTGCCTACACACGTGATGATGGTCTCTTTTAAGGAAACAATAGTCTCCCACAAAAGAAAGTAAATAAAAACTTCTTGACAAACAAACTAAACAACTTTGCAGTAGTCATGTAGAGTCTTTTCAGATATCAGCTGAAGAAGGTTGGTCAAAACACCAGGGGACTGCATCCAGAAACAGACCAGCAGAGGCCCCACTCACAGTTGTTGGGCTTCAAGTTCATGAAGCTTTGTCTAGCCACAGAAGAATAGGCATTATTGATCAAAGAACACAGTTTGCATTCAAACTTCCATAATACTGAAAACAGAATACTCCACCAAACCATTTCATGGGCCAGGAAAGTCACTGACCATATCCACCTAGAGTCAATTCTTGATTATACAGGAAAGAATCTCATAGTCTATGGCTTATCTAGAGATATTGTTGTTTCTCCTTTTTCTCCCTTTGCTGCCTAATCTTTTCATGTTTTTACTGTTGACTTTCTCCTGGAATTAATCACCTTCTTTCTATAAAGTAAGTTTCACTATTTTACATCTGATAGTTACTCATCTAAAAAATTTGAAAAAGGAGAAATTTGAAACTGTAATCTTTAGTAGGATGTTGAAATATGTGAATTTCTTTTGTTTGAGACTATTCTTAAAAAATAGCAAGGTATACTTTTATTTTAAAACATTTCAAGCTTTGTGTGGTGTATTGAAAAAGAGAGAGAAAAGAAAGTTTAGCAAATGCTAGGTTGTAAAATAGAAATGACCATCAATTAAGGAGGAGCTGGTGATTTAGAGAAAAACTGACTTATATAGTAAGAGCATTCACTGCCTTGATACAATAGAGGAGAACTAGGCAATTAATACATGGGTTGAGAGAGATCCATGTCTTCAAATAGTTCTAACTGCCACCTGCTAGGTGTGTGACTTCAGGCAAGTACCTTTTAATTTCTTTGAATCTCAGCATGGTTAATAGTGAAGTGAGGTACACATATACACTCTACTGTGTTTATATAGATTCTTCCAACAAGGAGTCTTTGAAAAAATGCAAGGGTTGAAAGTTCAAAACAACACAGTGAATGAGACCTTGGCTTGGAGAAATTAAACAGAGTCTTATAGAATAGAGGAAATTCTAAATGAAAGGGACAAGGCAGCATAATGTAATGGATCAGAGCATAATCTCTGGGGCCAGACTGCCTGGATTTGAATCTCACGTCTACCAATTGACCTGGTGTGTTATCTTGAACAGATTATTTATCTTTCTGTTCCTCAGTTTCATCATTTATAAAACAAGGATGATAATGATAGTGCTTACCTTATAATGTTGTTATAAAAATTAAATAAGTTGATATGTGCAAAATGCTTAGCATATAATGCATGCTGTGGAAATACTTATTAAATAAATTTTGAGGAGAGGAAAATCAATTTTTAAACAAATAGTTTTGACAGATTTATGTTTAAGACATTCTTTATATGTGAGTGCCCATTATGCATTTATTACTCTAAGCTGGATATCATTTGATTTGAAGAAGAAATTAAAATAAAGCTATTTTGAATTTGCATATGGGATTTTTAAAAAATGAAATGGATTACAATAGATTGAATGTAGTGTATCTTGGGGTCTTGGTACTATTGAATCTTTGTACCAATCATAGGAGATCTAGATTGTCACAGCAGTCCATCTGGATTTGAATAGCACAAGCTTCCCTAAAGTCCCTAAGAAGACTAATTATAAGGATATTTGGAAGAAGACTTGTTTTTTTTTTCACAGTGGGTCTAAAGCACTCACAAAGCATTATAAATAGCTGCATACATGATTCCACAAGAGGAAGCTCTAAGAAAGTGTAATGTCTAGCCTTAGCTCCTATAGTGTGAAGAATTGGCAGGGCAGATGGAAGATACCACTGCAGCACTGTATTGTGACAGGTTGGATTATTCCCAATTGTTTGCTCTCTGTCACATGCTTTGTCCATTGAGATATGAATGAACATGACAGTTGCCTCATCCTATAGAAGCTTAAATGCAACTCAATGCTTTGTCTTGAACCTTTTCCTCCTGCCCTTTACCGTGGGAACAGGCCTCAGATAGTGGCATCTGGATTTGGGAATGAGAAGACAAGTCAGGCCTGCCAAGCCCCGCTATGTTCAGCAGGGCCCAGACTAGTCACAGTCTTCAAGTAACATGAGGAATAAGCAGGTGCTTGCTGTAAGCCACTGAGCTACTGGGCCTGTGTGTTCCTGCCACGGGAAGCTGACACATATAGTACTGCTTCATACAGTTTCCTCAACTCACCTCCTTGAGGACATGGTCTAAGTGATCCAGGGAGATTTGTGGTGTCCAACAAGCACTTTGGTATATTAGACAAACTTAATATGCTCAGAATACATATATGTTGTAAAGACAGTCAATCTAAAAGTTTGTAAATAGATATTCTCAATTTGGGGCTCTTTTTGTTTACATCTTTGAGGGATTAGTAATAATTTTGGGAGACAGGAGACATTGTCTTTCTCTACTGCTCTTGCAAGGACCACATATATTGATGGCACCACTTGAATTGTAATAATTTATTTGAAGTAGGCGGAATGATAACAATATTCTATATTTCTACAGCTTTTGTCTAAGGCATTCAAAGAACTCTAGAAACTATCTCACTGATTCTTACTTCCACACACAGTAAAGTAGCTATAATTATTGCACAATGTTTGCAAGATAAAAACATAGAAGCAGGTAAAACATGGTTCCGGGCAATAAAATACCTGGGTATTTGAGGTTACATAGGCAAAGTATCAATGACCAGCTAAATTTAAAATAATTTCTACTATGTTATTATGTATAGCATACTATTTTGGGACTATAAAAAGTTCAACTTTATAATAGAACAGAGCAAGTAAAGGATATCATATATAAGATGAAACATCTGTTTTTACCCCTACTACGAATATTTTGACAAATTTCCTTATGTTCCTTGTAATTTCCTCATATTCTATATAAAAGTGATATAATTTTTTTCCCTTTCATTTATTGGATTTTTTGAAAGAATTTCTTTGTGATTAAGTTACATGATTTAATTATAAACATTTAATAGATGCAATAGAACAATGTGTATTCTTGGCTAACATGTTACATAGTTCTAGATATTTCTATTAAGGTAGGTTTATTCATTGTGATTTACATATTTTTAGAGTCTCAGTTATGTTTTTCCAGCTTGATTTATCAAACTCTGAAGGAGACATATTACAATTCTTCATAATGATCATAATTATTAAAATTACTTATCAATATTCTATTCATTCTTTTTCATTCACTGAAGATTTCAGCACTATTTACCACTACTCCTGTCCTTTTTCTTGATAATTTCAGCATTCTTATAGATGCACCATTCAAATACCGTTTTCTTATTATCAATTACTTTTTCTTCCCCCTTTGCTCAGCCACCTTCTCTCATACATACATCTTGTCTTTATCAATAGTTAAAAAAAATTTATCATTATCAATAACCAAGATGATTTCAATTTCAAACATTCCACATTCTGTCCATTATCTTTTCCTCTTTTTCCAGCCCATTTTCCAATGTAACAGCTCTTCAACTACCATATCCAATCTGTTCATCTCACCATTCTTTTATTGTCCATGATCCATCTCCTGCTTTGTTTCTTTCTACCCACCCAGCTTAAATTTCATGGCTCATAACTGTAATCACTCCTTTGTATAAACCCTCAATTCTCTTGCTCCACTCCCCCTCTATTTTATGCTGCTGTAAAACTCAAACAGATTACATCATACTCTCTAACTATGCCGGCTCACCAATGAGCGTTGAAACATTGCTGGAGAAAAACACAAAAGTCAGGTTGACTGGTTTCACTTTTATGACCACAAAAGGAACATGATCTGTTACTTCTACTACATCCTCCACTCATCTAGGAAACTATTTTACAGTTCCCCTCCACAAAAATTTTATTCTTCCTTCCCACTTCCTCGCTCTCAGCTAATAACATCACTTTTATTTCATTGAGAAAATAGAAGCTCTTAGAAGACAACAACCAGCTCTTCTCACTGCCAGATCTGGACACTCGGCTGCATCTGTATCTATATTCTTTTGCCTTCAATGATGGATCTTTGCTTCTTTCCAGGACCAGCTTATCCCTTTTGTGTTCTGTCCTTTGGCCACTTTTCTACTCATGGATTTGTTTGCTCTACTTCAGCAATTATTCTTTCTTTCCTTCTGCATCACTAACCACTTCCTCTCTACCAGATCTTTCCCACCAGCCTATAAACATCTGTAAAACTCTCTTAAATATACAAATCTTTCTCAGATCTCACACCTTCTCCCCAGATCCTGCACATTTTTTTTTTTAATATTCATTTTGTCCAGTTTTCACCTTACATTCTCTCTTGAACCAGAGATTCAGGCTTTGTCCTTCCAGTTTATCAAAACTATTCTTTTCAAAATTACTAGTGACTTCCATATTGCCAAATTCAGCCAACAGTTCTTAGTCCCTGTCCTTAATTACTTAGCAGCATTTTTATACAACTAATTGGTCCTTCCTTGAAATACTTCATGGGACTCCTCACTCTCCTGGTTTTCCTTTTATTCTGTTGCCTCTTCTGTTTGGCCTTCACAGTTCTTCTCCTCTTGCTCACATCTAAATGTTGGCAATCCCCAGGGCTTAGGACGGGGTCTATTTCTTTTATATAAGATTTAAAAAAAAAATCTCCATGTACAAGATTTTTCTGATTTTCTCAACCAAGGCTTTTATAATGCTTTATATCTTGAAACCTTCTAAATGAGTCTCTCTAGTCTTAGATTCTCCCCTGAGCCATAGGCTTGTAAATCCAAGTTTCTACTTGATATCAACTCTTAGTTGTCTAACAGGCATTTTGATTTCTCTGCATGCATCTGCTGTTCTCTTAGTCTCTCCCATCACTGTCACACTATCACAGGTAATTACCTATGCCAAAAACCTAGGAGATATCTTTGATTTGTTTTCTCCCTACCCCACATCACTCTAGCATCTTTAAAATACAGCCCTAATTCAGTCATTTCTCAGTTTCACTGCTCTCACTTTCATCCAAGAGAACTAGGAGCACAAGGCTCACGTTAGTAGTGGCACAGGAATCAGTGCCAGTCAGGTGTTCCAAACGGACTTAAAGTAAAATGCTACATTAACACCTTTTTGATTGCTACAAGCTTCTGACTCCTCTTCCTTGCTTTCCCTTTTGCCTCTCCTCAGTTCTGTAGAACAGCAGTAGGGGTGACCTGTAACAAGTAAAAACTGCTTAAAATTTTCCAGTAAAATTCCTCATTTTCTTCAGAAAATAAAAATTCCCTGCAGTGGCTCCCGACATCTTTCGATTTGGCCCTGACTACCCTCCGTCTACATCCCCTCCTCTGCCTGGCTCCCTCAGCTCCAGCCACACCAACCTCCTCAGGGGTCTACCAACACGCCAAACCTGTTCCTGACTTAGAAACTTCACACTTGCTCCCCACGTCTCCTGGAATGTGCTTCCTCTAGGAGCCCAGATTGCTTTCTAGTTTCATTCAGCTCTTTGCTCAAGCAGCACATTTTATGAGAAACCCTGCTTGATAATCAGATACTAAATAATCTTCAGTACCCTTCTCCAGTCTCTTATTCTGCTTTATATAATTATATTATATATTTCTTTGCTTTTGACTATTATCTTCTATGCTAAAGTTTAAGTCCTATGATTGTGAGAAATGTGTCTGTCATGTGAGAATCAATCCATTCATTGATATAGCTCTAGTGACTAGCACTTAGCAGATTACAGGTACTCAGTGTGTATTGGTGGAATAACTGATTCAACAATATTGAATAAATTATTTTTTTAACATTCGGCATAAAACATTGTTATGTCCTCTGTGGACTGTAAATTTTACAATTATAAATATTTTTTTGTTCCAATCAATGTTCTGGCTTTGGTATCAATGTCCAGCTTATTTGGTATCAAGATTGCACTGCTTGTTTTTCGTTTGCTTGTTTACATTAGGCTACTACTTCTTTGTGCATCTCTTCCTATTTGTTAACTTTGATTCATAGAGATATCTCTGTTTCATTCTGATTTGCTGAATTGTTTGATCAAATTGTTTCATGGGAGCAGTGTCTTTTGCAGTGGCTAACCTACACAGAAATATCAACAGTTGAAATTCTTTAGATTGGTTTCTTGAAGTTAACGCCTAGAATAAGAGTTTTCTCCTGAGCCATTGCCAGCTGTGGGGTGAAGGAAAAGGCTGTAATCTTTGGCCCTTCTTATCTGCCTTTGTTGAAGAGCCAAGATGGGCAGAGGAGGGAGCATATGTCAGGTTGCTAGTAGAAGCACATCCAGCAACCCTGTAGAGTTGGTTTGAATGAAATGTTTTCCACCAAGTTCATTTACAAATGGATCCTGGTACTGAATGACAATACTTGGTAGAAATTGAGGGGAAATTTATCCATTCCCCATAAATTATATTACAGTTAAACTCTTGTCTTAGAACCCATTTCACAACACTTATTCTAACCTGGGCCCAAGACTGTCATTTCTCCCTCATTTAAGTTCTTAATATTGCCGTCCAAGGTCCATCCACACCCACGGCTGAATGAGGAAGGCCAGGCAGCTGTGAACAACAGAAAGCCTGAGGCGCATTCATACTCTATTGGCGACATGTCCAATATGATGTTCTTTTAAAACCACCTCAGGTGCATAAAATCATGGAGTATTTTCTCATCTTATCAACCCTAAACCAGTTGCTGATACTCTAAAACTAATTTTTCGCTTTTCTAGACAAATGTGTCACTCATCTCACTATTCTTCTCGACAAAGACAACTAGGCAGCCAATAATCCCTGACCAGGTTAATAAAGTGATAAAAGAAACAAAGATTAGATGAGGCCAAGGAATTTTATCCCATTTGAATCTTATTATAAACTTATGACCTTAAAACAACTCAAGTGTAAATACATTAGTATGGAGAGGTCCAAAATTGACCATTAGATCCAATAATGAGAGCAGATTCTAAGACATAGTTACAGATGTATTTAGTTAATGAGAAAGATTATGTAAACTCAAATATTCTAGACATTGAAACTTGTTTAATTGAGATTTACAAAATCAATTCAATTTTCTTGAACTTTTATATTTTAGGGAACTTGCTGATTGGGTTAGTAATCCTCCTGCATATTGTGAAGCTCATTAAAAAAAAAGCAGAAACTCAATTTAAATTAAAAACCTAGAGATGACTTTCTGCCCCTACTTTGAGAGGCAGATTTTCTTCCTTTCCAATATGTCAACTTTTTTGAGCTTTTCCTAAAAATTTACTTGTTTATTTCATTATTTTTTGAATAGCTTCTATGTGTTAAGAACTGTTCTACGATTTGAGGATAGGTTTGTGAACAAAATAGA